>JAZHYW010024719.1:0-155870 GCA_037355805.1 Ixodes ricinus | reverse complement strand
CCACCCCATACCTCCTCCCTTCCCTCTCGTTTTCTCTTCCCATCCCTGCCCCCGCCTGACAACACCTCCTAGATATCCCTATAGGTGATGTTGCTCCAGCATTTCATGCATTATACAGCTTTGAAGGTAAAGGTCGTGGCCAATTTGCCTTGTTCCCGCGTTCCTTGAAAGACGGTGGCGTAAGGGGGTGTGCACCCCGAAAATACCACAGGCCCCGGGCTTGATTGCGCGAATTCGCAGCATTTGAAGGAATACATCTATACGACCTTTTTGGGAACAAGATTATCACCTCTCATGGCTGTAAGGTGGAGGAAACAGATGTGCGAAAAAGAAAAGTAAATGTTTATAAGTCGGAAGTGAGTCAAGGTTGAGGATAGCTCCGCGGAGCACGCATGACAAAATAATAGAAAATTTGAGAGAGAGAGAAAGAAAGAGAAAGAGGGGGAAAACATACTAAACACACTAAAACATACGCATGTAGGTCACCTTTACAAACTAAGAAATTGCTAGTTCCTAGCCGTGTTCCACAAACAAACACCGGTTGCACCCAGTTCAATCTCCACCAACGTTCAACACTTGGCAAAGATGCAAAAGTTACGTTGTCACGTGACGTCAAAATTTTCACGCTAAATTTAGCGGGGAACGCTTCGCGTGACATCACTGTGTTACGTGACACTGTGTTTTCCCGCGAACTTTAGCGGGGGCACACCGTGCACCACACGCACTCTGGAATCGGCTGCAAGACATCTCCGATAACGGCTGTCGCCGTGAAAAGACAAGTTGCCTTTCACGGTCAAAACCGAACCTTCGCGGGGCGGTGCAAACTTGAGCGAAAAAATATGGAAAGGGGGAGGGGGGGGGGACGTTGTACGAGAACTTAAGAGTAAGCACATCCTGTCTTCATCGGGCAGACAGGTTGGCCTACCCGTTCCGCCTTTAATTACAGTTCCAGAAGAAAAAATATATATAAACGACGAGCTCGAGAGAGGGAGAGAGATAGGGAAGATCGTCGTTCACAGGCTCCTCGGAAGTCACTGTCTCCTCTCGTGAGCGCCGCGGTCGCTGGAGCCGACACTTCGGGTCCAGAGTCCTTTCCCGTTTTTCCATTCGTGCGCTTCAGCAGGTGCGTTCCAAGCGCACGACACAGCGACTCGACAAATTGTCGACGCGCGGGGGTCCTAAGAGACCAGGCGCTGGATGCGCTCACGGACCTTCCGTCTAATGATGTCTCGCCCCGTAACTCCCGCTCATTTAGACTCCTCCCCTCCGCTGCGTCGCCTGAAGAGGCACACGCATGCGCATATCGTGTAGCAGCGGACAGGACGACCGAATCGCACAAAGACCGACCCCGTCATGCGAAGCCTGTGCATGTAATTCACGGCGACGACACGAACCAGAGAGAGAAAAACAAAACAAAACTGTCACGATCATCAGTGAGGCACACGGAGGTCACGGGAGCCCCAATTTTTGACGTACGCGTATTCACGAACGCGCGCCTGCGCGCGCACGGACTCGGCACACACGACTCGTTATAATCAGCGAGGTTTGTTGGGTCCGTGTGAGCAGTACACGCATTTACACACGAAGTCGCGAAGTTACGGTCGTTTGGCATGCACTCGCGCGCGCTCTATGCCGGTGCTTGCTGGACAGTGATACGTGGTGTGCTAGTCCCACGCCTGTAATTAGAGGCTGAACGTACGTCGGCGACGTCGTCGTCTCGTTCGAATTAATTGCGCGTCCCTTTGGCTAGAGAGAAGAATTACGTGGAGCCTTGTCGCGTGAAGCATTCACGTATTGTAAATGTATTCCGCCTTTTATACGTGTGGTCTCCCTGGTGGGAGAACTTCACTTCAAGCTATTGAGCAAAGTGCGGTTGAAGGGTTCGGTGCCAAGAGCGCATATATGCAACAGCATACAAGTAAACGAGAGGTCCGCGTAGACCAGACATCTCAAAACACGCGGCCGGCAAACATCCCGCGGCTGCGAGCTCCTGTTCCCATGCCTCGAGTGCTACATGCACAATAAATAATAGTTTTATATCTTTGATTGATTTCAGCTCGAAAGCAGCTCTGCTATAACGTGTTCATACATTTTTTACTACTATGTTGTATTTGTATGTTTGTGTGTGTGTGTGGGGGGGGGGGGGGGGGGAGTATTCCTTCGTCTAAATGTTTGCTTCTCAGCCCTTTCTTGCTGCGTAAATAAACCGTAACGGCAATACCACTACCGTCCAAGTGCGAGCTCTCTGCTCAAAGAACACTGGATGCTCAAACTCTCAGCGGCCAAAGATAAAGCCACGAGCTCGGGCTTCTGACCGTCGGAAAATATCTTTAAAATGTCGTTATTTTCTTATAACTGAACTATACAAAGGGACAGGAAAGGAAAAAAAATACTGCCGTATGAAGATATATTGTTCATGCCTTTTGAGCCATTGTGCGGCAGGGCAAAGAAGGTGTGCTTGCCTCGTTCCTTTGAAAACTGACAGTAGTGTTGGTGTTTTACATTTTATAACATCAGGGTAGGTCCAAAGTAGCCGTTTAGGCAAATTTAAGCTGAGGATGGCAAAACGGTGAGCTCACAAAAATCAGAAAGCACTGGGCTCCCTAGAAAATCAGTAGGGTGTCGCTGAGACAGTGTACTGCTTTGCAACACGGCACACCACTGCTGCTTGTTTGTTTATTGTTTTATCCCAAAATAACTAAATATTGCCCCCCCCCCTTTCCAGCTGGCTTCCGACCTTTCGGGGGTGGGCTACCTGGCCCTTACACTCGAATGGGTTTCAGGAAAAGAAATACATCCTTTGTATATATCAACATGAATTTTCCTGTAGCGGTTATATTTAAATGTGATTTTGTTTTTTATTTGAACGTATTGTTGTACTTTGACACGCGAGGTGCATCTAGAGGCAAATCAAATTAACTTTATTTTATCCAATATTGGCTTTAAACCTGCCGTACCTTGCGTGGCACTAGTTGGAGTTATATTTTTATTGTCTCGTTTTTGCTCTTTACTTAAAATTCAATCTGTCTCCATGCACACACACACAAAAAAAAGGTTGGGCGTTTATTAAAAATTTTAACACGATTAATTGGCACCTTCTATTTCATTAATTAATCGATTAATCTTTTTCGTTCTTTCCCATGCATAATAGTTTTTGAAAAAGTCAAAATTACATTTTCGCCTTTTCTAAAGATGTGATAAACGGCGCAGTGTTCAATTTCAGATATTAAATCAAGCTTGAAGTGTAGCTGAGAACAGTAAAAAAACACTCACACTCACAAATTATTACTTCAGCCTCAAAAGCAAACAGGTTCGTTGATATTCTCCGGCCATAGCGTACTCCATTGATTGTTTACAAAAGTCTCTGCTGCGCTAAACGGACACTCGCATTGGCGTCGAAGTTATTGGGACACATAATTTCCTCCCCACCCGTTTGGATTTACAAATCTTACCCTTACGGTTTAATTCACTTCAGAAGTTCACCTAGAGTTTATCCTCATACAGGCGTACTCGTCCTCGTCTGCGTAATGAAGCGTTACATCTTTTTACTTGTTTTTGTTAGTCAAATTCTAACCGACTAATCTGTTAAAAAAATTAATCGCGATTAAAGAACTAATTGACTAATCGGTATAATTCAATCGATTGAGTGCCCAGACCTAAAAAAATTGCATACTGTTATGCCTTACCATTAGATACTCCAGTCTTATGGCCTTTTAGGCACTTCAATTCATGTAGTCTCGCAGTCACTGCCGCATGGTAAAAGTAAATGGTTTACTGAGTGGTGACCATTAAATGAGTCATGTTTTCGCCTTCTTTCATTGCAGTATGTTACTCAAGTGTATGCCGCCTATCGCGAGTACCTCACTTAGAGCTTTAGCAACCAAGAGAGCGTCGGTGGATGCCATTTGTTACCCGAGGGGGGAGAGCGGGATAGGTGTTGTCCTGGACACGCAAATACGCGTCTCTATTTATCAACACACTTATATCCTAAACCATTAAATAAATATATGCGTGCAATATCTCTGACCAGACCGGTGCATATATCAGTGGTCACGGTCTAGAGAGTACCTTATCAATATATTTGTTACCCTAGTTTAATGACTCAAGGCTGTTGTAGAGCAGTTGTGCATGGAATGCCTGTACCTCGGCTATAGCTCTATAGATATGCAAATGAGCCAGTCTCAGGGTGCCTAGAACCGTGTGCATTTGTCTTCGTTTCGTTTAGACAGTGCGATGGAACTTCATGCAAATTCGTCATGCGAGCTCGGAAGTCATCAAACTCGGTCAATCGCGAGTCCAGCTGAGTGCGAAGTCTACCGACATTGCCTTTAAGGCAGGCTTTATTTCTCTTTCTATAGTCTTTTTCTTTTCCCTCTAACAATACTGCGCAGTTCGTTTGCTGTTTCGTAAGACAACTGTAAACGAATCGCATTAGTTGGTTCATGGTGGTTGTGACTTTGTGATTTACTATTTTTTAGATTTTGACAAGGTGACTTATGTCGCCGAAATAGTTGCCAGAGTGAAAGGGTTTGCTTTCTACTGGGGCCGCCTTTAATGATGTCGTCCGTTGGTACTATATTGCGTAGACGTGACACAACGGTTTTCATCTGCACATTCCTCAACTTGGGTCGGAATTATACTCATCTCTGGTGTACTACTTCATAAGTTAAGTGTGTTGTGCTACCAAAGGTTTGGGCGCGAAATTTTATCTTTATAAGTTAGCTTCTTTCCACGAGTAAACGAGCAAAATCGTAGCTTTTTGAAGTCGTGCGTTTACACCCCTCTGTCTTTCAGAATGGAGAGTGCACAGACCACTTGAGATAGACAAGTTCGGTATCGTTGCAAGTTCTAGCAGAAGACGGCTGACCAGTGTGGAGCAATGCTTGCGTCCATCGAACCGGTGGTTTATGGTGTGCAGTCACTAGATTAGTTATGTGCTTGAACATCGACACTCTAGTCCTAGGTCTTTTTTGTGGGCGCCGTCGTTTTGGTGTGCTTAGTGCTCAGTCTAGGTGGCGCAAGCTACCGCCCGTGATGAAGGTTACAGCCCTCAGCACCCATCCATCTATTTATCCATCCAACCTCCTGAGCTATGGAGTCTGGAAACTGGCGGTATTGTCTCCCTAGTTTGCGGACCATTTTAACCTTTCTGCAAGACAGAAGAGGCGATTCCTGTGATTTCAAATAAAACTTCACGTAAGTGGTAACAATGATTTTAAGCATAAAGACAACTTAAGTGTCGTTATTTTGCTTAGCTTTAATTGCTGCCACACGTACCGGACCTAAATGTCAAACTACGTACACCATGTCAATAATAAGCTCAAACACTAGAGCGGGAGTGAACAAAGAAAGGGAGATGCC
This sequence comes from Ixodes ricinus, assembly GCA_037355805.1. Lineage (NCBI taxonomy): Eukaryota > Metazoa > Arthropoda > Arachnida > Ixodida > Ixodidae > Ixodes > Ixodes ricinus. The sequence goes on along the minus strand of JAZHYW010024719.1, from coordinate 150,509 downwards.
GCGATGCTACAGTCGATGCGTATACGATATCGTATACCCACGTCGACGCATGAAGTTCAAGCCCGCGTTACCGGACCGCGTCTGGCGACCACAATGGGCCACCAGCGCGACTCTCCACGCAGCCGTCGCACAATGCTCGTGCGGTATTGGCGGCGGCACAGCACAATGCCCCACCGAAGACGTCGAGTCAGGCGGCTCCGCAAAGCAGGCATCGCGCCGCCAGCGCCACCGTCGCACAAGCCTCGCTCACAAAGAGATCTAGAGCTGCAGCTATAGCCCGCTGCACCTTTGTGCGCTTTAGGCGACGCCGCCGGGATACGACCCATCTTTGTATATACTATTATTACATGTACGCTGTTATCACGCACCTATACTGTTCGTCCTCTCCTCCCACTCCCGTTTTGCTTTCAATAGCATATATATAAAGTCTCCGTGTATGCGACGCGCATACGGTGGCGTTGATTTCCGTCTCCTGTGTGCCGCCGCCCTGTCCTTTCAGCTTTTCACGTTCGAGTTCGATTTAGCGGTATGCATTCGGAGGTATACGCGTATATCCAAGCATACAGACACAAAACAAGACGGGTCTTGTGTGCGAGCGGCTTTCGTGGGGCGCGAGAGAAGCGCGGAAAAGAGGAGCACTCTCGGGGCGCTGAGACCGACACAAAATGTGGGCACGCAGATGATTCACAGCCTCATCGATCCTTATTTCGCCCTCCAAGCTCCCCGAAGAGATGTCAGCCCTCCCCCCCCCCTCCCACACACACAGACAAATGAAATCAAACAGAAAGGACGGGGTAGAATCAGAGCTGCTGATTCCCCGCCGAACCTATAGCTTGCATCCCCTTCTTCCATTCGCAGCTTACCCTCTCCCACCCCTACCTTTTTCTACCTCCTCTCTTTTCGTCCTCATTATTCCTTCTGCTCGTTCATCCGACCACCTTCTCCCCCTTTCCCCTTATTCCCTACTCCCTTTTCGCGTCTCCTGGTGTATTACATTTGTGTTTTTTTTTCTACCTTTTTTTCTCCCCTCGGCGGTCTGAAACCCGAGTCGGCCCAATCATCCGCGCTGAGAGGCAGCGGAAACGCTGCAGGCATCAAATCCGGCACGTCAGCGTCTCAAAGAGGGGAGAAGAGCTTTTCAGAGCCCCCAGCCCCCTGAGTATTGACCGGAGCACCGTAGGGAAGACCGGGAGGAAGGCGATGAAGGAGCCTGGGGAAGCCGTGTCGGGATAAAGAGGGAGAGTGAGAGGAAAGTGGAGGAGGGCCTCTCCATTGAACGCAGTCGAGCGACAAAAAGTAGTAGGGCGACAAAAAATATATAGAGAGTCGACAGCAGCCGTGCTGCGCCGCGGCGTGATGTGATACGAGCAGACGGCGGGACGCCGGGAGAGAGGCACTGAGAGCCCCTCTTCTCCATTGGTGTAGGAGAGTGCAAGCAACCCCACGCACAGACGCACCGTCCTCTGGCGTCGCTGCCGAGCGCACCGTTCAAAGTTTGCACAAAGGGAGCTTCCCTCCGCGAGCTGCGGCTTAAATCTCCCCCTCCATTTCGTTTCGGGCGTCGCGAACGTTAGAAATGTGAGGAGCGAGGCGAACGGTGTTTTGTGTAGCGTTTTGGGAGCGGGCGAGAGTGCGACCTCACGCTGGTCGGGAGTGAAAAATGGCGGCGGTGAGAGAAAGGAGCCCTTGGCGCAGCGGCGCCGCCCGTGATTGGTGGAAGGCAGCTGTCATCGGCTGCGCGGATTGGTTGATGAGGGTGAGGGCACGCTGCGCGTCGTCCGTTGTCTGATGGAGTGCTGGAGCGGAACGGAGTGCTCCGTGCTTTACATCGCCACCAACAACAGTGATCCGTGCTGGTGAGGGTTGGCGGCGGGCTGAATGCAATTGAATCTCTTCTTTTTGTCTATAAGATATGTATTCTAGCTCTTGACAGACATTCAAACTTTCCTTAGGCGTCCTCGAAGCAACTCGCGTAAATATACTCAAGAAAACATACGTAGTTCCACCTCCTTTTCTTTAAAAACAAATGAAGAAACGAGTGAATAAAATTCCCAATCATTCCGTGAGTGACACATGTAATGACCAGGCATGTGCACGCTACCCAAAAAAAGTAACTGTATACTCTTACTCGTTACTATCTCAAAAAGTAACCAAATACGTTACTCGCTACCGATTCTCAAAAAGAACGCGTTACGTTACCTCGAAGGTAACGAGTTACTTTTCTCGTTACTTTGACGGCCAAATACACAACTGCTTTTGTTTCATGGTTTCTTGTTTTATTTTCGGTAGACGTTGCACTTCCGCTGTAGCTGCCTCTCAGTTTTCATCGCTTATGTTTCCTCGTATCCTCCAGAAACATCTCCGGCGACGCGGAAGAGTCGTTCTACCGACGCGCTTGAAGGAACGGCAGTGTTGTGCTTCAAGAAGAGCTGGTGAATCTGGCATTTTCCTATCTCTCTCTCTTTGGTTCTCTCTGCTTCTAAAGTTGGAAGTTGGCGGTGGGTTCTGTGCCTTCCGGCGTTGGCAACCTCCGGGTTCACATTCGATCTGTACACGATTTTAGAAAGGTTCAACCATTGTACCTTATTGTGTTCGCTGGGTGAAGGACATTCCCAGCTGTAGAGATGAACTGACGTGTTCAGCGATGAACGTTGGTATCCTCTCATACTCTTCAGTTGTTTTTCGGGTTGCCCATTTCCCTTTGTCGCAATAAACGCATACTCAGGTTAAAATTAAAACGAGGCTGCTCAAACGGTGTTGTACACGTTACTGCTCAAAAGCAACGAAATGCCGTTAGTCGTTACTTGGCCTTAAAAGTATAATTGAGTACGTTACTCGTTCGTTTTCTATAAAAAAGTAACTAAATACGTTACCCGTTACCAAAAAACGTAAACAGGTAGAATTAACGCGTTACGTACATTTCTGGCCAGTACTAACATGTTTAGTAACAATTTAATGTCGATCCTAGTAATATAAGCGTATAAAGAGGGAAAAGGGGGGGGGGAGAGAGGCACGGCCGGAGTTCGTCCAGGCGCCAGATGGTGTAAGGCCGGTTAGATTGGCGTGTAGAATTCAACAAGCACCTGCGTCTTTTCATCTGGCACCTCTGTAGATCGAAGTAAAGCGGAGTCTTGCGTATTCTTATTGAGCGGATTTGAACGTGGCTGATGTCATATTGGTAAATTAGCAAAGGCTTTTTGAAGGAGGCTTATTGGAAAATAAGTATAAACAGTAAACTGAATCTTTGCTGGCGGGATCTTCAACCTGTCTGGAGTCCCCAAAAATATGACTGCATACATACATGTTTCATTTTAGTTAGGTACAGACTGTCGCGGAAAAGTCTTGAAATTCAGATTACATCCGACCATTTTTCTTGCATCGTCGATGAACCCATGCTATAGTTCAGGGCTGGCCAGGCGGACCCGGCCTAAGAGCTGCAAACAAAACCACGAAACCTCCAAGAGCCGCCGGGAGGGGGGGGGGGGGGGGGGCAAACTTTTGTTTGGAGCAATAAACAAAACTCAAACTACTTTCACTCTATCGAGTCAAAAGCAGTTCAAATGTGCATAAGGTAAGTAGTAGCACAAGACTGCCAAACCGCAGCCTGTCTTTCGATTTAAAACGCGTTCCATTTCCCTTCTTCATGAAGTGCTCATGTGACCGAGAGGGAGGCAGGGGGGGGGGGGGGTGGATAGGGGAGGGAACCGCGAGCCACACTTTGATACGCAAAGAGCCGCCTATGTGGCTCGCGAGCCTGTAACCAGGCCGCCCCTGCTATAGTTAGCTCCGGCTAACAAGTAAGCAGTGAACTAACGTTACGCGTTAATACTCTACTAACTCCAGATATGAGCTGGTTTAAAATCACAGTCGTATATTTCTTTATTACAGCCTATTCAGGAAAGTGGCTACGTTGTGTGATTCGCGTGCGCACTTTCCGTCATATATTTCACACGCGTCCATTTGTTTCGGCCACAATTAAGTTGATTGCTCAGTTCTCTTAAAACTTTCCTGATAAAGTATTGCTTTAAAGCAAACAAAATTTCGCACTGTGTTCTATTACAAACGTAGAGCCAACCATATTTTGAAGAAAAAAAGAAAATAATTAAGGGAGTAATGATATACTCCTTTATTTTATGGGGCGATAAAATATTTGAATGTGGTTTTTTGTCTTATTAAGGATATGGCGCTATTCAATCGGTGCCGAATGCCTTTCGGACAGTTGGATTAAACTGAATACAAACAGAAATATTTTGTTTGTAGGGCCCTAATTTGCTGTTGGAAAGATGTTGTATTTAGAGAATTGAGCATGTTTATCTGTACTAAAATGGCTCTTTGCATAGTCTCATGTGGGCTATTTAAGTAGGATATTTTGTAATCTGCACAGTGGCGTTTTGTCGCTTAATTTTTCTAATTCGCCCGATATTAGTAGTAGATTCTGCTTGGCATATACGACGTCAAACAAAATTGGCACTTTCTTCGAATGTTGTTTACATTTTACTAGCGTATAACTTAGTGTCACTAAAAGAGCCCACAAATAAATTAACAATTTTCCCGCTTCAAAGAATTACCAACATCTGATCTGAAAAAAGATAATAGGAAGCACTAAATTATTTTCGTGAAAATGTATACATTGCCTTTCTCTAAAACGAAACGCCGAAAAGCACAGATATACGTCATCTACGCAACTTTGACGTAGCGATTTTTTTTCTTTTTTTTGTGCTGATATTGCCTCCTAAAATGTTTTCGTTTCTCGTGCTGTGAATGCGAGAAGTAATGAAAACCTCCGGTATATATGTGCATGTTGATTCGGCACATCAAAAGCAGGTAAGGTTTACCGAAATATTTTCCTATGTCAGCATTAAATACCTTACGAGAGCTCAAGTGTATGTAGAAATTTAGTACCACAAACGATTGGCATTTTTTTTTCGCCGAAATAAATGCAAAATAGGTACTAAAAAGACGGAGGACCCCTTTAATTTTCTTGAATCGCAGACTCTGGTAACTGTTGATCCGGCCCTTCTGGTCACACTGCAGGCTAAGATGCATCACACGAAAGACGGTCTGCAGAACGACGTCTAAGGCGAGATTTCTTTTTCCCTCGTATGACGAATCTAGTTGTCGCATTGGTCATACAAAAAACTCTGCAGACATGTTTGAAGCAAACCTATGTCTTGAGAACATGCTTGAGAGCGCGGGCAGGAGAATTTCGTCATCGTATCTACCATGAACACCGTGCCTTTTTGTATGATGTAGGTATATGCGCAGTGTCACTACATGTGGTTTGAGTTTCTCACGCTCGTGTTACGTGCACTTAATTGGGCTCTGATGTGGGAGCTGTTGCTCTCGCATGCAGGAATCTTAGGGAGAAAGGATTTTCCAAGAAGCAGGCATAGGAAACGTGATTAGCTTTTTTTTTGTTTGTTTGTTTATTGGAATCTTTTGACAACACAGGATTGTCATGATGCTGAGGCAAAAGATGACAGTAAGTCACCTGACCAGGCCCCTAGCACCAGACTACACTTGCAGCAGATGCAGCAGGTGCAGCAGGCAGACCAGTGGTACAGTGTTACAGTTAACAATAAACAAAACATAACACAGATAGTAACAAGATCACTGCACTACATATGCTCTTGCAATGAAAAAATAAACAAGCAACAATATACAACAAAACTATATGACCCAGATTACTACAATTACATCTGTACACATAATTTAGAAGACAACAATATCATATGGAAAGTAGAAAATATGTTTTTGATTGTTTTCTGATAGTCAAGAGGTTTGAATTATGATCGGTTATATTGAGTCAAACCTGGATGGAGGTTGAGAGGATTAGGAATCTGCCAAGATAGTAATTGCGTACCGTAATTTGTTCTAGTTCTGATTTTTATAAAGTTTATATTTCTAAAATTGTAGTGCGCATCAGTATTCGTATATTTAGAAAGCAATAATTCACGGTCAGTTTTTACTTGGGAGAATATAACCTCAGACAATCGTTGATTATACAGTGCCTCAATATTCAGTATACGATGTTGTTCAAAGTATTGGGATGTATGATCGCGTTGTGATAGGTTTTGAATAAACCGTATACTTTTTTCTGCATTAAGTACAAACTAGTCATATTAAATTTAGATGTAACCCCCTCCCCAGGCAATATGACGTCCTCCGCCTAATTAGAATGTATTTTTTTAAACAATTGGCATGAAAAAAAAAAAATTTAGGGAATTTGTTTTTTAATTCGGAGACAGCTGCACTCGACGATAGGCAGTTGTGGAGATCTTGCTGCAGATCCTCGTTGGTTTTCTTTTTTTATTGTCGTGCATACCACGCTGTCAACATTGCGATAGAGGATTAAACAAATAAAATCTGGCCTTGAGAGTTTCAAGAGTCACTAGCTTCAGGTAGAATCATGCTATAGGCGGCTAGCCAGCCTAGGTGCTTCCACTGCTCGAGCGCCGGGGGCATTGTTATAGCGGGCCTGCAACTATGGGCACCTGATTTTGGAAAGTGGTCATATATTCTACTATTACTTCACCTTTCATGTCTTACGGAGATGCCGAACCAGGGAAATTGGTCATGAGGAATCCGTAGAAAGGCCCTGCGTTAAAAACAAAACATATCTGCGATGCTAAATATATATATATATATATATATATATATATATATTGTGACTATAGCGATAAAGTGAAGTGATTAGAATAAGGTAACAAAAATACCTTACGATCTGCTATGGCGGTGTTGATATACAGCTGCCTATATTCCGTTCTACCTTTAAGCTGAGACTAGAAGCTTCGCTCTTCAGCGCGAGCTTTCTGCCCTTGCTAACGCAAGTGTGAACGCGCAGGCAACGCGCAACTTCAAAGCACTGCGGAAGCCAGCGAGACTCACGCTGAACGGATGAACGGAGTATGAAGACGATTATTCTGGGATTCCATTGGAAGGGCTTTCTGTCTCCGTGTTTCCATGGGCTCGGAGTCCATTGCCTGCAAGGGTGGGAGACAATGATACCTTAGTTTTATTTTGAGTCATGTGTACGTAATCTCTAAAATGTCAAACTTTACTGTGCTCGCGCCCTATACCAAAGAATGAATAAGAAAACTGCGTGCTGCTCACGACCTTGAAGGATAAACAGTTCTGTTGAGCATTGTGCGCACGACACGTACTTTTTGTTCCACCTCGACTTAACCATTGAAACGTCGTAAAGCAACTTACGTATGATGTACGTTTGCATATTAATGCTCTAAACCCGTTGCGAGCTATGGTCACGCCACGAAGTGTTAAATATCATTCCCAGCTTCCGCCTTTTTTATTCTGTTCCTTCTAATGCAAACGCATAATTATCAAACTTAAAAAAAATACATTTGTTATTATTTTGTTGGTCTGTACATACCTTTATTAAAATTATCTTTAAACCTTGCTATTGGCTTGTTTCTTAAAGTGATGACCGCCCTTAAGTACGAAACCGAGATCCCGGCGTTACAGTTATGGCGCCCACTATACTCTATAATTAGTCGAGATACGACGTTACTAGACGAAGTAGTGCATAAAGGTAATCTATTCATCCCCGGGTTTACGTCTGAGATATGTTTTTAGCATCGTTGCAAGTCCGCGTCGTTCATGTTATTTAAAGCAGCATATAACGGGAATACCTTGCGAAATCTAAGGGACACTGTCTGGTTATACAGTACCGTCGACTACGCGGCGGAACACTAATCAATTGGAAACTTAGCATCGGTATAGAATGTCCCGCGCCGTTCGATCGCCAAAAAAATGAAATAAAATAAAGCACAGTAGAACTTGAATACTAAAAAGTGTAAAAACAAATCAACATGAGGGACAGCACATGCAGATCGTGGTGTCCCGTCGCCTTTCATGGCTATCAGTTTGCGATGCGGCACTGCCGGCAGCACGAGGCAATGCAGTGCAGGTTGTTTTACTTTAGGTTTTACAGATTTGTTAAAAAAAAAAGCCGTGAAAGCTACACTAATGCAGTCTGTGTGGGTGAGTGATACGGTTAGGGGGACATATTATGGAGGACAAATCATCGCGGTATGTCGGCTAAATAACGAAAATATGTTATTAAATTTTTAATTCCTGAAAATAAAGATACGGTTCCAATCGGAAACTTGCTGAGCGTTATTGAAAATCACTAAATCAGTCGATTTCAGGAAGACTTGGAGCACGCGTGAGAAGCGCATTGGAGCGCTAAATTTGCTCATTGTGCAGCAGGCGCAAAGCTATCTATCGATGAGGTAAAGCGCCCGCGCGGATTTTCCGTCTCTTGTCAAAAGCGTTTTCTGGCTGCCAACCTTGTGGCTGTTGGACGAGTGGTGACTTTGGCTCACTATTCCGCTTCAAACGCGTTCAAAATCTTTCTCAAAATGACAAATTTAGTGGTTTTCGATTAGGCAAAGTAAGTTTCTAATTGGAATCATGTGTTCACTTTCACTCATTCAAAATAAAAATAATTAACAGACTTAGGTCAATTATTCGATTCATCGTGACCATGACTCCCCTGTATTATGACCCTCTGGCCGTAGAACTCACCTTCACAGACATCATCAGTGTACCTTTTACGACTTTTATAGACACTAATTTGTAAAGCCGTAAAGAAAACACCCTATATAATGTAACATTGGAATAGTATTACGTACGGTGTACGGTGCAGTGCAACATGAAATATCAGACTCGTGGAGGAAGGCGGAATATGAGCCTAATCAAATAGGGTAGGGCCCGATTTGGGCAAGCGTGGCAGCCCAACATAACGATGCGTCAGACGATGCTGCTCGGAGAAAGCGGACACGATTCCTGTCTAGACGACGTTGTTAGACGAGACTGACAATCTGTCCTCGGACTCTCTGCTCGGCTCCCTCCGCTAGCGGGGTCTCTACGTTCACTGCCTTACGTGTGACGCCATGCTCAATTTATCACAGGCGTGAAACATATTGCTTCTGTTGACGCTATTAGATCGTGTTTTTCTTCTCCGAATAGCAAAGAAAATGATGTTATGAAAAACATCCGACTGCATTGTATTCTTACATTCGGTCGCTGCGGAATATGAGCTGGTTAGTTATTTCTGCGTGTATTCAAATGTATTGGTGTATTACGCGAAATGGAGGCTCTTCTATACGTTAACAATAACAAAAGACACAAAAAGACTGCTGTCACGCAGTTTTATATTAATTATTTTTATTTGCTATGCTTTCAGATTATTTCCTTTATAAGTGCTACCAAAGCCGAAGCTACAAACACGAGCATGTTGCCTTGAACAACGCTTGCACAGCACGAGTGCGTGTGCTTAGAGGGGACTCTGAAAGATAGAAGTTCGTTTAGATTCCGTTACGCTTGCGGTTGAAGTGAAACGGAGTACAGTTCCTCTCTGTCCGGATATAGATATGCCTGCTTAAATTATGGATCACTACGGATGCACGGCATGTTCCATGCGAAAAAGTGAGTGTACAATTGCATCGAGACGCATGATTACAGAAGAGTGCACTTATGCACCCGGACACACCTTCTTATTAACAGGAGTACCAGTTTGCGCAGTTTATTCATATCTCGGCCCCCAGTTTTCGCCGGCGTTTAGTTTATGCTGCTACACCAGCGAATGTTTCCACATATTGATCGCGTTCAGCAGTGTAGAAGAATCAGCGAAACCAGCTCGCTTTCTAAACTACATTAAATGTACGAATTAATCAGTGTTGTGTCCGAACTGAAAAAAAAGCGTTACTCGTTAATTTGGCAAAATCTAACGCGTTACTGAGGTTCGTTGCCTTCATGCAAATGTAACTAGATACTGTTATTGTTACTTTCCGTAAGTAACGGGCGTTACTGTAGTAGTTTCTTGTTTCTTTTTGTTTACGTTACAGTTCAGTATTATTAAGTAGAACAAAGTCGTAACCAATCCCATGTCGCTGCATTGCCTTGCAGGACCTGGACTGTAGTGAGCCTAATCAAATAAACTAGTATTAAAGCATTATTACGACGTTCTCGGACTTCCCACTGCATGCGCAGGTCGCATATTTTAAGCTGGACGTTATCAGCATATACATCACCATTCGCTGTTCCTATTTCGCAAATGGCAATGGTTGGCTTCGGCCTGGCGCTGCGAGGAAATAGACTGGCAGGCCTCATGCATACTGAGTTGCTACTGTTTGCGGGAATTTACGGTAATAAACTACTATCCCCCGTCGTGCATTTATCGCACCGACGCCGCGAACGCGAAAAGTGTACGGAATTAACACGCGCGAAAATCGCATATTTCTTGCACACGTGATTGTGATTCTCATATGATATCAAGGCCTGTAAAGGTGAGTGAGGAGGAGTGACAAATTTCGTGCGCTGAAACCTGGGCCGGCTTGCTAGAAACAGCGTCTCAGCTGAGACTGTGTGAACGAAAGCACTGCAAAGGCTGGGGCGCGCGAGCGTCTTGAGACGCAGCTTGAGTCCCGCTCGAGCTCGTGCGCTGGCTTTGGCAGTGCTTTCTGTCAACCAGTCTCAGCTGAGACGCTGTTTCTAGCAAGCCGGCCCTGGAGTCTCGACTGAAAGATTACAAAAGAGCGCGACATAATGTGGAGCGCAAGTTCGTCTGCATCTTGCACAGGGTTCCGATAATGTCAGAACGCCGAGCTCTTATTGGCTGAATGAAAACAAATAGTGGCTAGACCTCAAGGCATCTAGTGTTGAGGTCTACCCACTATCCTTTCAATCAGAGCCAATCAGAGCTCGGCATCGTTCTGACGTCACCGCCACACCTATCCAAGAAGCAGACGACTTGGTCTCCGCATACGATAGAAAAGAAGCCAATGTTGCCAGCTGAAGGACTACAGTCGCAATGGTATGAGCGCGAATACTGAAAGCTCTCAAGCAAAGTATACAGTGACAACTTAACGTTGTAATCTAAATGTTTAGTTATTTCTAACGCTTATGAAGACCTAATGCACTCATTATTACACTGCATTAACATCCCGGTTTCTGTTTTCCGGGGGCGCGTTTCAACCGCAGAAAACCATCACAACCATAGCGCGAAGCTGCTTATCTGTTTCAATATATGCGTTGACGCGATGCCGTACACTTTCGCGCCGCGAAAAGGAAAGCCTCGAAAGGAGCGCGAAAAACCTTCCGCCGTTAAGTACCCAGCGGAGGAAGCCTTAGATGCAGTTTTGACAACAAACGATATTTTTATGGTTCTTACGAAGACCGTCATATCTAACGAATAAAACGTAAAGCTAGTAGGTAACCATGTGTGGGACTCCAAAGGTCTGCCTCCCTGCCATCCCCAACTTTCTTGGACGTCAACGCCTCGGCGCAATCACTATGAGAATTTCAACTGAACAACAAAGTTCACAATGTTCCACGGGAATATTTTAGATGACACTCATAAAATATCAGTATGCAGTACTTAAACTTTTGGACGCGTATAGTTCATGTTCCACGGCTCTACAGACGATTTTTTTTTTGCATTTGATCTTATTGGCCATATTCACAAAATTGTCAATTTACGCTTTTCTTGACAAAAGATCGCAATGTTCCAGAGGGCTGCGATATCATGGGCGTCAGAACGCAAATAAAAATAAAATTATGATATTTCCATGATTACTTTTTTATTCTACGGATATTATGTGTACGTTGAATGTATACGTTGGGCAGTTGTCAAAAAAAGAACACAAACCAATTTTATTCAGGCGTAAGAAACGTGGCTAGCATTTCACAAGGAACAGTGTGTCACATTCACACACGCACTTTGCGCGTTTCTACCTGTCTCGAATCCACGGCGCTTAGCTCGCAACGCCGATCACAAATGACTCCCATTGAACGTTTGATGACATCCAACTCAAATATACATATATAAAAAGGCTGTTTCCTCCTTCTCTTTGTAGAAGGAACACTGGTCAACCTTGTCTTTGTTCAGGAGTTTGACGCACACATACTCCCGCGGCTCGGCCAATTCATTCGGACGAGGAAAGTGGGTTGCCGTTTTAACCCGGACGCCACCTGCATCGCAGTCTGCGTGACCGACCCGCGTTGTACACACATCGACGGTGTCCAGACAGAGCCAGCGGTAGAACGCTGCGTCGCTTATCAGCGAGTCCGGCGCGCGGGTGCGCACCACAGCAGCAGCGGCAGCAGCAGCAGCGTGTGTCGTTGTCGCACTTGTTGTGTCGGTGAAAAGACACGCCTTCCGCGTTGGCCGCGTCGCTCGCACACGCGGGAGCTGGGCTTTTCAATGAGCCTCACGCTCGCGTAACGAGGCCACGGAAGCCCAAACAAGCGCCGCTGCTACGACGACTGACAACGGGGAGGACGAGGGCCGCGTGCGACATGCAAATGGGCTGCGGGCCGAGATGGTATCGACGCGGGTCGAGTCGCCTCGCTGCTGTCGCCGCGGGCGTCCAGCAGCGTCGCTGTGTGCCGGCCGGTTGCGCGTGTCGAGAAGACAATTCCCCTTTCGAACGCTCCGTAAGAGGACTTGGAAATGGGCAGTCGATACTTCGTTTCAGCTTAAAGTCCAGACGCGGCCGATGGTGTACAAGCGCGAGCTTCGCGGGCTTTCGGCGTCCCTGCCAAGCACGCGCGTCGTGCAGTGCTAGCATTGTTCAGGGCCATATGCTCGCGCTCGTAGTATCGGCCGTGTGTGAGACTTGAGCTGGAACGAAGTATAGATATACTCCGTTTCAGACTGAAGGCTGGCTCACACGCTTGTGTTAGTCAGACCGAGATGCGCTGCTTGACTGGCTATCGTCGTCGACCGCAGTCGCACTTGAAGGGAGTACAGTATGTACTCTTCCACTAAGCACTTTCTGCGCGCTGCATCGATTTGTCTATCGGGCTGTGGAACACGTCCTGAAACTACGCGGTATATGTTTCTTTGGCGAAATATCAGGTACCAGGAATGTGCTTACTCGGCGTTTTTCGCCCAGGTGATGAGCACCGGAAAGGCGCGTGCACCTTTTGCGGTGCTTGTCGCACGAGTGAAAAAAAACAAAATGCCGAGTCATTGGGCTCTGGAAGCTTGCGCGGCGTCTGATATTCAACAGAAGAGAGCTACAATGCGCAGAACGTCGCGTAGGTTGAGTTATATGACTGTGAGGTAGGCCGACTTTGAACTTGTGGTCAATGCGAGAAAAAAAAGTTAATGGGGAGAGAGGAACTCATACAATGAACTTTGTAAATAAGAGCGACGTATTTGGAAACTCGAGGAAAAAAGGAGGAAATGATCTTAGCATTTGTAGACGAAACATTGCATCAACGTAGGAAAGAAGAGAAACCATAACGATGTTAGCTTTCATATAGACAGAAACGCTGCAGCTGTGCGTTCATAATTTCAGTAAATAAAGCCACTTCCCCGTTAAACAATAATTATTAAGTAGGAATTATAAACTGTGCGTTGCGATTCTGGAGGGCTTCGAGGTATGGATACGACTGTCGTGGTGCCGGAATTCCAGGTTGCTGCCACTAATTATTCCGATTTTGAATGAACTAGGGCCGTGAATAATAGTCACTTTCGTGGCATATATATGGGGTTTTTAATGTAAGATTGTTCGTGATGAGATTTAAGCGCCATTTGCACCAAAGTGTGTTAAGGTACTTACAGTGCTGCATCCTGATATATTAAATCGAATTTTGAGGGATTGGCGCCAACAATGAGCCAAACGTTAATTTCAGTTTCTGAATTTCAAAACTAAGAACCAAGGCCGGCCACACGTGCTGAATCGTTACAAGCTCGTGCGAATTAAACACGCACGCACACACACACGCATACGCGCGCGCGCACACACACAACACACACAACACACACACGACACACACACAACACACAAGCACACAACACACACACACACACACACACACACACACACACACACACACACACACACACACACACACACACACACACACACACCCTCTCTCTCTCTCTCTCTCTCCTTTAGGTTATCGCTTTAAATAACGTCATATTCGATTTGATCTTGGCATCGAACGTTGACAGTACTCGGAAGCTCCACAATATTTCTCACTATTCATGGTCTATTTGTACGGTTCGTTTAGCTTCGTTCAGTGCGCTTCTTGCAGCGCACTGGTGCACTGCTGCGAAGCAACACTCTGGAAGTAGAAAGCTAAGTTTTGGGTGTATCGCTTCGACTGCAGCGCAGCCGCGTGCTCAGGATACCCCACCCCCAAAATGACAAAGTGTATTCTCACTCATAAAAAAAAAGAAAAAAATGACTGGTAATTTTTGTTTTCACAACGCTACCTCGACGTAAACTGTTCAAATCCGATCTGCGTCGAGCATGCCAGCGTATCTGATAAACTGCGATGCTCTGATGAGTTGCGTCTGTCACTCGTGGAAATTTTTCTCTGAAAGGACTCGTGAAAAATGTTTTTCGTGTAAATTTGTTTTGACACGCGTGTGTCCTAATTAGAATGTTTAAAAAAATGTTTTTATAAACATTGTTAATTGGGACACGCGTGTAAAAAACAAACATTTAGGCGCGCGTGGAGGAGAGGTGGTTCGGCTTGGCCATCACGTTGAGGCTGGAGAGAGTGTAGTGCACATTTCAGTGAGGTAGAAAGAGTGTATGACCATTCTGTGACGTCATGGACTTTCGGGGCAGAATATAAAATAAATTTCGCTCCGTCACTATTGCTCTAAAAAGATTTTTCTCGCGTAAAATGAATTTTTTGACACGCGTGTCCCAACCAGACTGCTAAAAAAACATGTTTTTTAAATTTAATTTCGAGGGACCCTTTAAGTTATCCAAGCTATTCAGAAATTATATTTGAGTATACACCAACACCGTGTTTACAAAACAAGCCGTCGTTTGCGCTTGCCCAGAAATCAGACCCGGGAGAAGTAAAGCGCATGCACTGTGTCGATAGCAGCGCCACCGCAGTGACGTGACGTCAAAGCGTTGAGTTCGCCTATGGGCGTTTGCAAGTACGTACTCTGAGCGCCGCCATCTTGCTTCTGGTGTGGGCAGATCATCTGATCGTCAAGCGTTGCTGAGTCGTACTCACGGGTTCCGGACTGACGCCCAAACAAAGCGTTTTCCATCCACGGTGGCCAGTCTCAGCTCTTGAAGCGCGGCTTCTTGCAAACGTCTATACCGAGGTAATATCTAAATGATTTTGATAAATATTGTTGGGCTGCTGTACTATATTAAAACTAAATGAGCCCTTGAAGATGCTTGGAAGCTTGGAAATGACTTCAACAAGATCGGCAAAATATTTTTTTTTTTCAAAGAAGGCATATTATTTGTTTTATGCGTGTCTTGCATTATCATAAAACTCCGAGCTTCGAATGCTATCAATGTAACCGTTTAGAAATGCTCATACTGTGCCTTTCATCAACGGCGTCCGCAATGAGTCTTCTTTTGAAAAACAATACTGGCGCTTATCGCTATTCTACTTGTTGTCATGCCTGGTGCCTTTAAACCCAACTAAACAGTTAGCTGATTATTTGAGTGAATCAAACTTTTTGCTGGGTAGTGGACGCAAATAAGTGGCTGCGTGGGAAACCAAATGTGTGTTTCCATTCAGTTGGGTAGGCCAAAAAAGGAATTGAATCTTAACATTGTATTCGCTGTAGAACGAATGAGAACGAAGTGATTTTTTTTTTTTGCTTCAGGATGAACTTTTGACAACTCCGGAAAGTTCTTCAGGAGGACTCGAACCAATCACACTATTGAATGTTTTTTAGTACCCATGCATAACATTGGCATTAACAATATACCATGAAAAAAAAGAATTCCCAAGCTTTAAAAAAACATTCTGGGAGTGTATAATTACGCTGGCTTAAACGTAAAAAAAAAGAGTACAGGTAAATGATGAAAATCAGGCAATATTGCAAATGCACATGCAAAGTGCCGTTTGTTTTAGATTTTCGGTTCAAAATTACCACATCAGGGTTCAGGCGCCTGCATGTGCACGTGCAGTCTCGCGTAACGACAAACGAAGCATACTCTGGTGCTATCTGGTGCTTGGAAGGCTTGCATGTGGTATTTTTATTACGTGAGCAATATCACTGGCACGTCATGACATGGCACCAACTGGTAACTTCTAAGTAACCAGCGACCACTGATTACGTATGTACTCCTACTTTCTGTTTAATTTCACGAGTAAAGAGTGCGCGTGCGCGGCTTTGATTGGTGCTCAAGGTGCTCGAGCGCTCGTGCGCCCATAGCTTTGACTGCATAGCTGCAGAAAGGTGTTCACGAGTAATGCCAGTGATCACAATCTCGATTCTGAGGTCTCCGAGCAACCGTTGCCCAGGAAACGAACGTGTCTTTATTGACCCCCCGGCAGCGGCTGCGTCTCTCCACAACGCCGGTCGCCGTACGTGTTGGCCTGTCGACTTATACTCGAGCTTTGCTCCACGCTAGCTGGCCAAGCAGACGGCAGCCGCCTCAAGTCGCAGTCGGCGCGGACATCGATAAATCGATGGCGGCGAAAGGCATGACGCACATGGAAACCAGGCGAGCCACCGAGGGAAACGTGTCTTCGACTTAACCAACAAACCCGTAGAAAATTCGAGGCTCTTCGGTTTGCTAAAAATAGGGACATTTAGCGAACCGTTGCCGTGCTCCGCGTACCGCACTGTATACCGGAGCCTTTGAAGCATGCTTTTAAGCGCGCGCCCCACGGTCATGGTACCACCCGGGCGCGCGCTTAAAAGCATGCTTCAAAGACTCCGGAGGTACGCGGAGCACGGCAACGGTTCGCTAAATGTCCCTAATAACAGTAAACAACCATAACAACAACAACATCAACAGAACATCCCACAGGGAAGCTTGTCGGCCATTTCTTATGGTGACTGTTGTGTACAATGTTTCCGGTACATTACTTGATTTTAAGAATCATTTTATCTCCTCCTCCCGAAAGTTTTCCCAGCACGCGTGTCGGGGAATCATGATTCTGCGCCGTGTGACCGTGACGGTTCATTTTAGTGTTCCGGAGGCGTGTGCACGATATTTAATTTCTCAGGTTCCGGTTCATGCGAGCAAGTGCAAACCGATTTGATTGGGACTATGAGGATGTGTATGAGGTCGGTTTTTAGCACCCGGGCACTCAGCGTGAAGGGCTATTCACAGTGCACAACCACTTTTCAGCTTCTGGAGCAGAACTTCGGGTCATAACTGAATCATAATGTACGTTTTCGTTCCGGTGTAACATGCCAACGGTGGCCGCTTCTAGGGTTACTGGATATGCTCCGCGCTATCAGTGCCGCATAAGCAGGTGCTGTACTGGAAACATCGCGGGATAAGCGAGGATATCACCCCAATCAGGTAGATCGCTTTCCATCATGCCCGGCATGCTTTGGGCAGCAGCTGTGCGGCACTGACAGATATGGAGTGGCCAGTGTTCACGTGGTAGAGATTTGAAAGTTCAGCTAGTGCATCATCCGTAAATTTGCTTCTTTTGTACAATGAATGCAGTTTAAAAGTTATTTTAATATACACATTTTACCTGCACTTAAAATGTCTTCAGGAAGAACTACTTCAAGGGATCGGCGTACCATGTGCGTGCAAGTCGATGGGCACTGAGCTTCAGAAGCTTGTTTTAATGGTATTTTTATAAGCATGCCCGTGAGGCAGGGCTATTAGACCGATATAAACTGAAAGGTTTTCGCAGCTATTTTGAACACTGTTCAGGGGTGAGGCAAAATTGCAAACTCTTATCATTTGAATATGGTTTGTTCTATAAGCAATTCTTTGTGAGAAGAAATCATGACGCGTCTAGCACGTCCCTATATGACGTTCAATTTTCTAATTCATGGCACAGTTAGGGGACGTGTAAATTCCCCGATTGCATTTGTATTTCGTGTTTATGTACTATATGAAGATTTATAATAAAGCGCATGCCGGTGGAAGTACTATGTTATATTTGAATACATTTTAACGCCTTGTTCTGCCCAAACACTCTAAGTTCGATCTATGCTGATTGCACGCAAGCATGAAGCGATGTGCAAACAGCGTCACATGAGTAGTCCCAGTTAAGTGCTAGGGGAAAGGGATGTATAATACGCGCATGGGGTACCTATCTGGCATCCTAAGCTGTGAAACCGACTGCCACATTACGGCAGTACAAAATGTAGCAATTCACTCCAGTTTTCTTTTTGTTAATTTTTTTAGCAGCTTAACGTATATTTGGGATTCTCCGCATGGCTCGCTTTGGCCTGAGCGCCACTGTGCCGGTTCATATAACTCCACCCTGCCTGTTCTTCATGCAAGCGAATCGGGAATCTCTATTTGTTAAATCTCGTTTCTCTACACGAAACGTTGGTGCCGCGATTTTCCTTACTGGGAATGACAACAGCGGAGTTGTCGAAGCTCGACGTTCTGAAGTCCTATCGATCGTCCGGGCTGCCAGTTCTTGCACGTATACGCCAACCCCGTCCCCTCAGCTAACCGATAGCCTCGCGGGCCGTCGTGCGTCACTCCCGCCGTCCCGTGCAAATAAATACTTTTCTACCAGCCGCGACGACACGACTGTTCCATTTGTTCGCACACTGAAGCGGCGGCTCCGGGCAAGGCTTCCTTTCGTCGCTGCCCGAACAATGGACGAGAAAGGAGCCCGGATGCCCCCCTCCCCGCCAGGCCCAGGGACCTTTAAAGGCTCCAAGGAGGAGGGAGAGGGTTAAAATAAAAATAGAATGCGTGCAAAGCTGAGTGAGGGGGAGGGGGAGGCCGTAGAAGTGCATTCACTCGTTCCTTTTCATAGGCTCCAGCGAAGCTTTGAGCGCGAGGCAATTACGTGAACCGAGGTGGTGTGCCCAGATCTCGGAGCGTTTCCAACTGCTGAATCGGGGGAACCGTGGTTCATCATGTGTCGCCTCTGCAACACAGGCACGCTTGCAGAGTTCGTCGTCTGCAAGCGTGCTGTCATTCCGCCCGCTCTTCTTTTTCCCACTCGACAAATGTTCGCCGGAGGCGTCCACTACTCAGTTGCAAAACGCCCTCGATGGTTTTGAGTTGCACCCTCTCTCGAGTCCAGGCTTTCTGAACCAAGGTTGCTGAGCGGCGGCTGGTGGCCGTGCTCGGTCGAAGCGTCGGTCTTGTGCTCCCGCTGGCTGCAACAATGGCGCCGGGGGGTACACGTCTGGCGCTTTCTCTCGCCCGCTGATTGGACGGTGCGGGCACCTTCTCCGCTCCCATTGGCCGAGTTTTCCTCGTTTGGCTGGGGCCTGCGACGCGGCCATGTGGAACCAGGCGCGGTGGCGAGTGCGCGCCGCGTGACTCATTTGTGCGTGTGGGGCGCGGGAACAGAATGGTGCGCTGGCGTGAGGGACAGTCGTAGTCCTTTTTTTTTCTTCTTTTTTTTCGTGTTTTTGGTAGTCCCGAAGCGCCTCGCTTATTCGCCAGCTGACACGGCAGGCTGGCTGGCGGACTCGGCGGCGTTTATGCACGCCTCCCGACCGAGCGTGGAAAAGCAGGGGTGGAGGAAGACTCGAGGGAGGTACAACCGTGTGGGACTGCTTCTTGTGTTGTTGTGGCTTGGAATAAACGAGGATGAGACGTGAGAACTGCGGTCGTAGTGGACACACGTTCAACTTGTTGCGAAAGGGCGCAGTATTATGAGAATGCTCCTCGTCGATAATCGTTGAAACCTGATAGAAGAGAGATGCATCTTCACCGATCTCTGCCTATCTCAAGTGCATTGTGCTTTAGAGAATTATTTCTAAAACGGAGAGACGGTTAGCTCCCCCATCTACCGGGCCTCTAGACGTCAAAACCCGAAGGAGTTGAGTGGACCAGTTCATTAATGCGCCTTCTCGACGAAAAAGATACATAACAAACTTTGTTATATTTTTTTTAGGGATATGGTGCTAAACCTCTCGCCCGTACAATCAGCCTCCCATTTTCGCTCTTATTTCTTTAGTACTTATGTCCCTTTTCCTCTTCTTCAAGTGTGAAGTAGCTATCCTGCAAATCTCTACAGAATAACGGCTTCACTTTATTTAATAAATTAATCTCTCTTTGCTCTCTAAAAGTGTCACCGTGCCTACACTCCAGTAAAACTAGCGGAGGGCCTTTCACTGCTGTTTCGTAATGCGTTTAGCGAACACTAGGAAGTTTTAATATAACGTATGCAATTAGTACACATTAGCGCTAAGTTTAGTGCTTGCCTTAGAGCACGTTACACAAGATAATTTTAGAATTGCGTCTCCCCAAAACCTAATCTTCTCGCTCTTGAAACGCCACCAAAGTTAGAGTGACACTTTTTACTTTAGGTTCCAAGTTCCGGAACTTGAGTAAATACGGTTTTGTACAAGCATAACATTTTCAACTAGTTTAAACAGGAATATTCAACGCGAGCAGTCGACCGGTATAGAGTCCGTTGTGTTTACCGACCTGCCGAGAAAACGTTTGTGCGTCGCAAGCAGCGAGTTTCTGGCAATCGTTGCCAACCTTGCTAAATGTTCCAAAACATTTGTGCCGTGCACCTCCCAAGTGCCGTAGGAGGGCAGTGTCGTCCTGTGTTGAAAATCGTAGTGGCGAGGATGCTGCTGACGTTCCGTTCGCAACGGTCGCCATGATGGCTGCGATCCTTAGTGCCGCCATTTTTTCACTGTATACTTATCTCCAGATTTAGCCAACTTCTCGCGCATCGCGAATCCTTCTTGGAGGAACGCAAGCATGCACTCTTTACGTAGGCATACAATTTCCGAGAAATAGCGTATCCGCAAGCATAGCGCCCGCAAAGTGCAAAACGCGGCTAGCGTTCGGCGTATATGCGCAGTGGCGACGATACGGAAGTTTTTTGCTTACGCTTATTCTAAAACTCCTTACGGTTAAAATCGTTACCAAAGAAATAAGTAACAAAAATGTAGGTTACTCGTTACTGGAAAATAAAAACAAAAAAGTGTTACCTCCCCTTGCCCCCCCCCCCCTTATATGTTGCCTCAAAATAAAAGTAACACGTTAACGTTGCCGTGTCAGTTCGAGCGGTTTTTAACACCATTCCAAAGTGCCCAACTGCATTTGACACAAAAAAAATACCATTCGATTTTTTGCTGGAGGCCGGCAATGATACAACCTGGTAACAAAGCTCCCCGAGTTCCTTAAGTGTGTTAATGTCACCTGGTCGTTAGCAGTCACAAATGGTCGTAACGTTGGTCACAGTGAAACGAAAATATGCGAACGAGCCTTGAGGTAAAGATCGCGACACAGGGAAACCAACCCCTTAGGTTGATATCCCAACTCTAAGCAGTCAGTTCTTCGATACTTTGAAAGAAAAACAAAAACAAAAACGAAGAGGACCGGCCGATGTCTTGTTCGTGCTAAGAGTGTCTCGGAGTGTGAAGTTCTCCTCTCCCCATTGTGCGCATTTGCTGGTCTTGTGACGAGGCGCCATCTGGATGTGCCACAATCTTCACAATCGTCTCAACAGGAAGGAGTGCTGGACTGAAGAGGAGGCAGCCGAACAGAAGCGACGACTGGCCAATTGTATGAGTACCTGTATTGAATGAAAACCTGCGGACATTTGATGCTATATGGTTTCCCGCTTTAAGCCATTCCAACAATCGCTTTCTGCCATCTTAGTCTTGGGCCGTGGAGGGCATTTCATGAGGGTGGCTCTCTTCTGCGGAATATGTGACGCGGCGCATGCGTCCACATGCAGCCCAGCATCTCGGCATTTCTCGCAAGGAAGTTCTAGTAAGGTGTATGGTGTTAGTCAAAATTTAGGCAGCTGGAGCGGCGGTGTTATACAGTGCCCGGATTCCAGAAAGTGGTGAAGTACGTGTTACAGGGCGAGTAAACATTAAAAAAAGTCTGGTTAAACTTAGAGGTAGACGAAAGTTCACTTTTCCAAGAAGCTGCGTAGAATCAATTGCTCCATTTATATGTTTATGCCAGAACACAAAGTCAGGAACAGTTCTTCTAATGTACAAAAGTAGAAGTGAAAACATATTTAGTATATATTCATAGTTGTAATAAAAGCGGCGCTTAAAGAATCTATCATGTACAGTTCGAATAGTACCTCTTTCTGAACATTTTCAATGCTCATATCCTGCTTTTCAGATATCGAGTTCCATGTGAAAGGAGCAAATTCAAGTCGTGTCCTTACTAAATAATTGAAGACATAAAAGAGTCGGGGTTCCTAAAATTCTTCGTCAACCGAGATACTATTTCTAACACTTTATAAGCATTGCCCACGAAAAAAAAAATATATGCGCTTTCTAAAAGTTAAACCACTACAAACACACACGCCAAGATATTTTATGGGTGATGCACGCTCTATTGGTATCCCGTCTAGATTATATGTAAAATCAAGATCAGCGTGCCGTAGTCAAAAAGGTAACAACTTTGTTTTTTGTGGGTTGAGAGACAGTTGGTTTAGCTTACACCCCTGGGGAATTGAAGACACATCGTTTTGTGGTACATTACAGTCTAAAATAGTACGACATACGAATGCTCACGAATAACCTAAGCTCATCAGCAAAACGTAGAAGTTAAGAACTACTCACATAACAAACTATACCATTAATAAATATAAAAAAAGAACAATAGGGGACGGAGGAATGATCCCTGAGGGACACCGGTTGTCGAACAAAAAATTTCGGAAAGACTGTCAGCAACTCGAACTGTGTTCGAACAACATGACAAATAGCTTTCAAACCACCTACGTAAATCCCGACAAACTCCATATGAAAACAGTTTATGTAAAAACAATTCATGACTAAATTCGTCGAACACTTTCTACATATCAAAATATATTGTATCTACCTGACCTCTAATTATACCAGTAGGCGCGGCATATTAAAAAAAAAGTACACAAATTGTTTTTTAGTGAATACGCAAATTAACTACAAAAAGTACACAAATTCTGTTCGTGAGTTGCCGGTCTGTGAAGACCGGCAGCTCACGAAGCCATGCTGCACAGGTGTAAGTTTCTGACGAAAATAAAGAAACATTCGAGCATGTATAAAAAGCTCAGAAGCCTCGAAAAAGTGACGAAGTAAAGAAATTGGACGATAATTTGTAACAACAGAGGCATCGCCCATCTTTAAAATGGATACAATCACAGATTCTTTCCGGAATGAAGGAAAGGTGCCCGAACTTAGGGACATATTAAAAGTAAGTTTCAGAATAGGAATGAAAAGTTCACTTCATCGTTTGATAATAAAACTCGGTGTGCCATCAGCACCACTTGGAAACTTTGGTTTCAGTTTCCGAAGGCCCGCTTCAGACGGGGCAATTTCACCCAGCAACTTGACGTCGAAACACCAGCAACACGGGCCGCCCGCGTTCACACGCAGCAACCGAATTGCTACGACTTGCCATCATCATCATTCAATCTGATTTTTCTTGCACTATTTCGACGCACAGCTACGCGCTAAAAACGTGTTTTTATATCCTTGAATGGTGTTGAGAATACCAACTCATCTTTCTGAAAAGGTTTATTTCCAAAAACGATCCATTTCAAATCAGAACCAAGTCTTTAGCTGTCATCTTCACCACCACAAAGGTGTCTAGTGAAAATATCGCGTCCCTGATTGGCTGTAGCCGCTTCAAACGTCTTCGAATTGCTCCGAGTTGCTCGCTTGTTCGAGCCGGACCCGATCTCAGCAATTCGTGTCGATCTAGGGAAAGCTAAGGAACAACCCGCAAGCAACCTCAAAATTGCTGGAAAAGTTGCCCCGTCTGAAGCGGGCTATCGCTTTGGCGTTTTCACCAGAATCAATGCGCAAAAAAGGCAAAATGTAATGAGAGTTTATCTTATTGTCGCCAGGCTAAAAAGCTTGATGGCCAACAGAGTAACACTTGACAAGAAAGCAGAGAAAATATTAGCAAACTAATCAGGTTATGAATTATAAGCGGGAGCGTTGTCTGACTCATTATCACGCAAGCAGATACTTGGACTAGCATCACGTGCATGCTGCTTCACAAACTACCAAAAATGTTTAGTTAGACGGTTCAGACTGTTTTCAATGCCGTCGCGATGAAGTTGTTTATCACGCTTGAAAATTTGTTTAAATAAGGAAATATATATACTAAACTTCAGGTACCAGAGAACAAAACCAGTCTTTTAAAAGAGCCTCTGAAAATGTCCCTTCTTTTTAAGGCAAAAGTTTAGTTTTTTTAATAAAACCAACCAAACAGAGAATTTTGATGTCATATTTGAGCACTTTGGAACAAACCTGTCGAAAGCACTTTTAACAACCTAGGTAAGCTCCTTGGTATACCGTGAACAACATTTGACATAGAAAGAACATTGCTCCAATCAAAATGTTTTATGTGGCTATATAGGCTTAAATAATCGCCTTTAGAAAAGCAGTACTTAGACGACTTACACAACACACGTGGCTTGTATCGAAGTGAAAACTCGACAGTGAAAGTTGAATGGAAATTATAAATTTGAACTGAAGAATGACCAGACACATTAGAAAGAACAAGATCAAGGACATTTACTACACCATTTTTGATTGAACCGAGTTGTTCGAAGCGACAAAAGTTATTAAACAGAACAACGAAATGGTCTTAAAAGAAGTTATAGTGTTGCTATTCACAGTTACCAATCTACACCTGGTAAATTAAAATCACCATATATTTGAACTTGACACTTATCAAAATCAATTCGCTTACTGATTGCCTCAAAATGTTCAATAAATACAGCCTGATCTGAAAGAGGCGGGAAGTAGTACGTGCCTATTAAATAATTGAAAACGCCACTCGCTCTAGTTTCTACCCAAACACATTTCGAATAGGGTTCAAGGTCGAAACTTCGATGCGAATCAAAGGAATTTCAGCAAAAATTAGGACACCACCGCCTGGTTCTGCCTTTTGCAAGTGTAATCTTCGTTGCGGCGACACGTATTGTATTTATAACAAATAATTTACGTCTGGGATTCCCTTACATAGCCTCGTTCTAGATCGACAGAAGATTTTGTGGTCTTCACCTATTAGCTTTGATACGAATTCGTCGGCATGTACAACGGCCTCCTACATTTTGATAGAATACTCTAATCTTGTCCGACATTTTCACATTCTACCGGGCCAACAGAAGGAACTCAAATGCATGCAATTAAGTCACCCCCCCCCTAAAAAAAAAGAAAAAAAAAGAACGGTTACATTTGGCATTGTAGATTAAATTAAATGCTGATTCTTCGCCTGACAAATGAAAAGAAGAGTATATATCAAACTTCAACATCATTTACGAGCAAACAACCGACCTCTCCTTCAGAAAGGGCTTAATTAGCGCGTGAACATCGGCGACACCTGTCTCAGGATGAAGCCGAGATACAAACAGCGCCGAACGGCATGGCGTCCTAGGAACAGCAGTCACCTTGTTCGTTTTTGGCGGTTCCAAGTGACGGCTCGTTTCTTCGTCGGGGTCCGACCAGCGAGTAACCCTTATCTCCAGTGCTCCTGAAGCACTGGCTTGACATTTAGGCGAAACCCCGAGAATGGGGGGGGGGGGGAACAACACAACACAAAGTCTTTGTGTTGTGTTGTCCCCCCCCCCAGTCTTGGGGTTTTGTCTACAATGTTGAACCTTCGATCACCAGCTTGTTTGCGCCCTAACTTTTTGTTCACTGGCTTGATTCGCAGAGAGCAAATCTGGGTTCGCGATGCCAGGATATGGACGGGCGACCGCGCTGGGTGGACATTTTCTTGAGGATGACAGAGACGCTGGGTTGGGCACGGACGTCGATGTAGCAGGCGACTGTGATACGACGGAAGCATGCACAAAGGCTGTGAGCGGGACTGGAGTGACGGGAGCTGCATTCTTTCCATGACGTTTCTGCGTAGTTGCACAACATCGGAGCGGAGATTGTTGTTCTCAGCCCTGAGACTCTTGACCTCTGCAGTTAACACATCCAGTTTGCCCGACATGCTTTCGACAAGGCGAACAAGACCTGGTGGGACGAGGTTTCCGTCCAGTGAAAAGGGTTGTTGGGACGAAGTTCTTATTCGCTCTAATGTTCGTTGACTCCTGCTGCGGCTTGGAGGATGGGACCGTGCCACCGGCGGAAACGTTCGTGCTATAATTCTTGGGTGACATGCAGCTTCTCCGGGTGCAGCCCGAGCACTTAAAAGTGCTCTTGCCGCCTTCCATGTAGACGTTGTATTCCTCATGGCCGATGTTCAGGCATTTACAGTGAAAACGCCGGTTGCAGCCATTTGAACAGAGAAGAAACTGCAGCTTCCCGTAGAGGCGGGTTGAGCGTGAGTCACAGACGTCTTTTTGCGGAGCACTCTCAGACGCGTCTTTCGTCGTGAGCATCATTCTGCCGAAATTATGATTGTATTGTGACAAGGCTAATGCGGATTTTATTCTGACGTAATTTGAAAGTGGCGCTTTCTTCTTTTTCAAATTTTATTAGTTTTATTCGTGCATGGCGCATTGCCATGAATGATCCTCACTCAGGATAATGCGATTTGTATTCAAGGTTAACCTAGAGAGCAAAATCTGATCCTACAGTTTGTAGTTAGAGGTGAGCTCACATTTTGTCTGACAGAATGTATCAATTTATGGGCCCTAATAATGGCTTCATCCGCTACTTGCATGTAGACCGACTGTCGTAAGATGTTTTAAATCGTTTCATTCGTTATAGCGCAAGTTTCAAATACAGCGTCAGATAACCAACTATGAGGCGGTCCTCTGCACCATCTATAGACATGGCAGGAGAGCCCTGATTTTTGTTTTCCTGAACCCCTTCAGTTAAGTTTCGTGCCGCGATAAAGTTCTTGATGAAGTTGAATCACAAAAGCAGCTGTAGTTTTACATTTGCAAGCCGTGTGTTTATATCAACTCCAGTCACTTTGATGTATAATGTTGGTTTTACTTAACTTCATATAGGCATTCAAGGATTCTGGCAGAGCCAGCTCTATTCTAACCTAATGCTCGTATAGCGACTGTCAGTATTGTCTGCATTTCATTCAGTTACTTAAGATGTGCCTCACTCAATGGACCAGCACTAGTACACGTCCTCGTCGGAAGCTACGGAGAGGAGGTTTAGCTCATTTGCACAATCGCAGATAGTTTCAGAGCACATTTTTGAGTGCGGGAACACCGGTAAACACACATCGCTTGTTTGTTTTAGCATTTGAATCTGACCAACATATGTATAGAAGTACTACCTCCTAGAGTTGAGAGTTGGTATTACTAATGAGCTCACCGTTTGGGACCTTATTAGGGGTCACTACATATGGCAGTGCCACGGCTGCGGGAGCTGCAGGAGAGAAGTATTGAGTGACCGTAGCAGTGCCTATTCTAAAAGTAATTATAAAGTTGCGCAATTCGTTATGGATGGAATTTGACGAAACGAACTAACCGCCTCTTTTTATGTGATAAAAAAGGAACTTCAAATGTCATCGCGCGTCAGACAGAAACTGAACTTCTCCACTCCAATCTATAAATCGCTGAGTGAACTTGAACGCCCAGAAATGTTCGCGCAACAACAGCTACTTGACACGAGCTCATCGTATAGACGCGTATACAGATGGGTCACCATTATTACCACGGACCTTCGGTATACTACAGGGCCGCGTGTGCGCCCATACCGATCTGTGCGCAGTGTGTTCCAGCGAACGGCGGGCACATAGAAATCTCGCGTCCGCGAAATCCCCCAATTAAGCCGACTCTTTCGAGCCGTAATCCGCGACGAGTGCGTGCGGCTCCGAAAGGGGCAGGAAGGACTGTTTCCACGTTCAATCCAAACTTCTCTGCGAGGATTACGCTCGGCTTGCTCGAGAGCGGACTGCTTTGCCGAGGCACTGAGCGCTGTTACAGAAGTCCTCTGCTTGCGCCGCCGCTGCAGGTACGAGGATTTACAAACTGGGAGCTGACTTGTCTCTCTCTCTCTCTCTTTCTCTCTGTCTCTCCCTAGCTCGTTTGAGCTTGCGCTTACACACTCTCTTGCAGACGTTTTGAAACGCGGATTTAGTGGGCGCGGACAGCGGTACAGCCCTAGGGGCCTGCACAGTGTCTAGGCAGCAGCGACAGCTTGTTAGGATAGGGACGCGAACGTGCTATGCTTGTCCATTGTTAGACGGAGTTAAAAAGCAAACAAACAGCAGAACAATTTAACGACAATAGACACTGTGACCTTTCGTCTTTGGGAAGGGGTGACAACAGAAAATATTGAGGGATGCTAATGCAAAGACAAAAAAAAGTGCCTTCATCTTTTGTTTTTTTGTCGGCTAGCACCTGCGTCACGTTGATGGATCAGTGATATGTTGTCAAACAAGTAGCAAAATGGAAGTGCTGGGTGCTATTTTGTCAGAAATAAATACGGTTGAAGCAGCATGCTGAACAGGCCGCTGTAAAAGAAAAGAAGCTGATTTATTTTCCTCCCTCTCAGTGTCTAGTCATGCTGCTTGTTTAAGTTTTCATCCGCCAACAACGTTGAATTCGATTGACTTCACAGGGTCCACAAAACGGTTTGTTTATTATTGCAGCATGTCGTTTACAACAAGATGAACAAATAATGATTTAGAAACAATTAAAGAATAAAGTTGATTTGATAAAGATCAGGTTTAAATCACGTTCCCCTAATATATTTCCGTTTCTTTTTAACATGACAAATTTATTGTTAGTAGTTCTGATTACGCAATGATGTACTCCTCATTTAAATATGCAAAGCGTCCTCGGTAGTTGGTGTCACTTTTCATTTTGTTATTTATTACACGAATATTATTTAAAAACCAAATGACTTCACGAACCGACAGGCGCTCATGACTTCCTTGGCTCGTATTCAGCTGCCACTAACTTCAAGATGTTATTCCGTTTATCTCTAAACTACTTACCAAATTGCACTAAAATAGTATGAACTCTAATATGTTTTTTCAAACGATCCACGAGAATGCAAGTAAACACAAAACATTTTAGGCAGTCATAGATAAATGTATTACCAGTCAACTCCCGATAGTCTGACAATCGTTTATTTTATAAACTCGCCACAGCTTCTGGACACTAACTATTTCAACTTGTACTTTTAGTTATCAAATATCACAAAGGAGATGGTTGTACCCATTATCTACGTAGGTCTGCGCTTGCATTTTGTTGTCGAATGCATTTTGATGAGAGTTAAAAAAAAATCAATAGCTTTCTTTGGGTTTAAATCCAGACTTGTGCCCGTTACTCGAAAAATGTAATAGATTACAATTACAAATTACCGAGCCTCAAATGTAATGGATTACCGTTACAAATTACTTTTGCTGAAAAGTAACGGATTACTTTACTGCACTTTGCAAATTACTTTAACGTTACTTTCTCACGTACACCTAACAAGAAAACAGCTAGAAACAATTTTGATGTTTACAAAAATGTTCTGTAACACTACTTCCCACTTCTCAAACGCCCGCATTATAGTAGTTTTTGGAAAAAAGTACTTTATTTTAGAAGAGAATGAATGTAGGTGCATTCCGCTCACCTGTAAGCTCACAAGGCAACGAAAGCTGCAATCACACCCACCATCCCGCTAGCTTACGGCGACCGGAAATGATCCCTGGAATTCTGCAGACAAAGCTAGCGGTGCGCATTCTCAGCAGCAGCGTCTACCTATGCTAGCAGATTTGGAGGTAAGGAACCGACCAACGAAAGCTCCCTTTTGAAACTGGCCTTTCGAGCGTGCGCGCAAGGTCTCAAAGCGGTGATTTCGTGCTTGTAGCTTTGTGCATGTGGCGAAAGACGTCGAAGAAGTTGGAAAGGATGTAACGGTGTAAAAGTCAAAAGAAATAAATACGAAGAGATTTCTTCTGCCACGGAGAAGTAAAGCACAATTGGAATGAGGTGGAAATAGCCAGAGCCTCTTTCCACCGTCTTGGACGTTTTTCTAGTGGTTGTAGCGAACGGTCATAAACTAATCGTGTTTTCCTTTTGGTCAATATTTTGTTAACGTGTGTTTTCTGTTTTGTTCTACTTGCTCTATCTCTGTGCTGCTGAATTTCCTGCTGATATTGCCCCAGTTCTGTATCATGTTCATAATTTCAAAAAGTAACGAGTAATTAAAGTAATCCGTTACCAATATTTTGTAACGAAATTACATTACAAATTACTGGCGCAAAAAAGTAACGTGGCAATGAAAAATTACTTAAAAAGGTAACGGATTACGAGTAATCCGTTACTTGTAACGGTTTACTTCTTAAGTCTGGGCAAGACCAACGTCAAACTCCGTCCCGGCAAGAAACGAGAGGCTCCACTCAATGGATGCGTTTGCCTCGTTCACCAGCGACCATGCTGCCATCTACCAGGACGTATGCAATTACATGGACAGAATTACGAACATTTGTGTACTCCCAGAGTCTACGTAACAGTTTTTTCAGTAGTCGTTTAGTGACGCATAAAGTGAATAAATATTTCATGATTTCTGCTGACCACGCTGTCCTCTTTTGAAGACGTGGAGAAAGGTGCCGCACGCCGAAAGTGGAACCTATATCACTCTACGAAGCTTCGTCTCCGTAGTGTTTTTGTGTAAACAGTTGCTCTGGTACGCACCAATCACTCATCGTTGTACGTGTTTACATTTTGTTCTTGAAGCCTCTTTTTTTTTGTCAGAAATTTTATTAATAAAACGATAACCTACTTAAAAACATATTTCTAAAATAAATGTAGGGTATTTGTGCAGTTCAGGCTCCGCGAAGTTGTACGTTTTTTGTTTTATTTCGTTTTCAGCAGTTGTAGATGTTTAGCAAAGTTAGAGAAATTTAACCAGCTTGCTAGAACCCGCCTGAGCGACCAACATTCTTTTTAACAAATTTGATGACCTATCAGCTCGAAATACGTAAACATTGCGAATCGCATTGCTCAAATCAGGTAGCCAGAGGAATGACGGTGTATACCGCTCCGCGTTCGATATCCAATTGGCCACATGGCAGGCGAGACAGAATATCCATCGAGAAAGAATATCCAATTAAGCCGGAATGTCCATCGAGTCTGAATATGCGGCGTGAAGGAAGATCCAACTAGGCTTGAATGTCCAACGTGTCTGAACATCCAACGAGCCTAAATATCCACTAGTGGATCTTTTGACTCTTTGGATCTTTCGACTTGTTGGATATTTAGGCTCTGAATCGAAGGCCGACGACGTCGCGGGCAAGTCGCAGTAGCGACGGATGTCTCGAGACGCCCCGCGCTCTTCGATGGTTTATATTGAAGCTCTCGCCAGAATCGAACATTTAGAACGAAAAGCACAGTCATCTGTTTGAAATACAAGCCTGCGATTCCCACTAGCAGATAGAATTGATCATGTTTAACTTATTTCTTAAGTTTCGATTCAGTATCCCTTTAACGTTTCGGCATGGATCTTGGCGGTTACATGAATGTTTGTACATGTACAGCGCTCCTCCAACTTAATATAGGCATGTGCGAATATTGAAATTTAAGTTCGAAGCGAATAGTGGTTTTGGCCGAAGGTTTTTGAATCGAATATCGAGTAGTTCTGTTAAGCTTCTCATTAATGTAACATGCTTGAACGAAAACCCAGCTGAACTTGCAAAAGTTGTTGCTAAGCTTCCACTTGTCCATTTCCGAGCTAATTTTAATCTAACCATACCAAGTGTTTCTGCGAAGGCTTTCAAAAACACCTAAAACTAGGGTGGTTAGGAAATAAACCTTTTCCCGGAACAATTAGCTAGCCACAGCGGACGTCAAGGGTTGCAAAAATCATTCTAATTGACTAAATAATCAACTAAAATGTACTAATTAACTTTTAATAAGTCTAAATAAACAGATGGTTTCAGTGAAGAAGAAAAACATGCTAAGCATCACCGAAAGCCACTAAATCAAATAATTTGTGAAATATATAAGCCAGGGGAAGCATTTTCCGACGTTCCGAAAGAAACGCTCAATTTTGACGTATCTCATTGGTTCATGCTGAAACTTTGGAATCTGGTTCGGATCTCTAACGGTACCTTTGGGCGGGATTTTTTTTTTTTTTTTTTTGCCATGAAAAAAGTTTTGATAATGTTTTCGTTTCTTTTATATATACATCAGGCGCGTACATGCACCATGCAGCTTTGAAAATGTGATTTCCTCCTAAGCACGCGACTGTCATATTTGTACAGCCTCCAGATTTCTTAACAATATCGCACGAACGCCAACCGGCCGGTGCATCAGCGCGCTTATCGCGGCGAGAAAGAGCAGGTCAGCGAGACTACGCGCGTGTGGCAGAAGGCTCACGCCCAGCCTCGCTGACTTGCTGTTTCACGTCGCAATAAGGCGCTGATTTACCGACCGGTCGGCGTTCGCGCGGTATTGTTAAAAAAATACGGAAGCCGTACTTTTCGAAGTGTGTTACGCGGCGAGTTAACCCCGCAAGGCGCTCGTTTTACTGCGCACCGGAGCACTCCGGAGAAGCCACACCCTCAAAAGCAAACTCCGCGGGTGTTTCTTTCCTGCCGTGCACCAGTGCTCGGTTAAAAGTGCACCCAACGGGGCTAACTTGCCGCGATCAACACTCAGAAAAATACGCATACCGCAGTTCATATCGAAGCGAATATCGAATCGCGTATTGTTCGAAACTACTATTCGAAAATTCGAATATGTACTACCACTCGACCCAAATACTGATCTATAGCCGGCTACTCAAAGCTATATTGGTTACTGCAGCAACTGGAATGTCTTTACCAAATTAGGTTTTGATCGGGAAGATTAAACTTCATTACGCAAACTGGTAGGCCAAAAAATAACTCAGAAAGTGCAAAAAGCGAAAAAAAAGGCAGATTACTTTGCGGTGGTGTTAGGTTTTGGGGAGCTCTGTTTATGTTGTATAATAGACCTTTGTAGTATAGACGCTTCCAGATCCATGCAAACTTGGTGGATGCTCGTACAGTCATAAGTTGTCATGCCTTTCAAAAATGACAAACATCTCTGCTCTAGAAAAACAAGAAAAAGATTTTATAGCAGAGCAGCATACGACTGCATGCGTCTACACAAAAACCGACAGGAGAGGGACTGCTGGTCACGTTGACTGAGGCAGCAAGGGCCTGCCCTAGGCCTGCTCGCCAGATTTCCAACAACGCCACCGGCCTCCGCAACAGGAAAGAAGAGCGCATCGATGTTCGGCTTATCTCAAACGCGCGCTCGACTGCGCTCGCGCGCGCGCGATTCCCGCGGGCCATTTTTACCCGTCGATTTCGACACTTCCTGGGCCCACCGTAAATTGCGTCCCGTTATCTGGCAGCGGTGTGGGCCGAGCCGACGACGGACACACCTGCGCCATCTCCATGTAAAGCCCATTTAGACAAACCATTAGCGCAGCGGCAAGTCGTGCTCTCGCTCGCTAGCCGCCACAGACGCCTTATCTCCCACTACGCTTCCTCTCTCGGACGCTGCGTAGGGTGCCACTTTAATGGGCGCGCTGCCCAATTGCCGTCGTTCAGACGCTTTCCCGAAGAAAGAAAAAAAAACTGGCACGCATGGCTTTCTCTTTTAGTGTATGCGCTATATAGCTTGAGCGCCCGCTCTTATCGCCACTGTGCGCTGGTGTTTGACTTGGGCGCATCCGAAGAAGAATACGAAGAAAAGTTGGGGACACTGTCGCATGGATTTTGTTTGAATTCTTCTCATTTAGGGTTTTATTTATTTCATTTTGCGAGGTTACGTTGGCTCGGTGTTTCTCATCGGGAGAAGTGCGGCTGTTGTCGCGGAGGTCGACTTTAATCTCGAAGCCGCGGAAGTTGTCGGCGGCGTTTGGGTCTTCGATCATCGTCCGTGCACGCACAAACCAAGAGGTGTGTCTATGCTGCATATGAATGCGTCGTCGTCTACTCTCTCGTATTAAAGCGGTAATTGATGGACGCCTGCGTCATTTATAGCGTGTAATGGATTTATTAGTATGTGTTTATCATCTGTGGATTCAATAGAGCAGCTAGGTTGAAGACGCAATGTCTATAGAGTCGAAAGCACGTATTCGAATTCAAAGCCATAGTCAAAATATATTTTGAAACTAAAAATTCGAAATAGCATGCGCTTAAAGGGGCCCTGCAAGGACTTTTTTACTGGTTTTTAATTTGCACCGAACCTGAGCGCACTGAACGTAGTAACTTAATTAAATTTTTCTTTTCTCGAATTTTGCTGTATTTTAAAAGTTATAGGCAAATTAAAATTACAAAAACAAGCAAAAAATAACCTCCTTCATGACGTCCTTGGTTGCTTCAGTGGCCGTGAACTTGAGGAGGGGTAGTGAGCTCAGCGAGCGGTCACGGCTGCCGCACTCCGTGTCGACGGCTCGAGAGGGCGCCACTAAGGCATGTTCTGGCTGGGCTGTTGAAGCGGGCAGCCAGGGCGGCTCGCATTGCATTTGCTGCGCGATTAAACACTAATTCGGAATGACACTTCATTGGCCACAAACGACAGCAAACACGGGGTAAAGATCAGTTCAGAACGGGAGCCACTTCGCGCTGCCATACAGCCAAAAGGACAAACCTCAAGCCAAAGCTGCTCGCCGAAGGCCTTGGGAACGCTCGGAACCGGTCGGATCCTGCAGTCCGTACTACCGCAGCGCCGCTGTGTACATCTGGGACCTTTCTACGTTCGCCGCTCGTTGGCGCCTGATCCCACTACACCTTTCTAGTATGCGCCGCTTTTTCCACCGCTTGGTGGCGGGTATGTCGACGGGTCATTTCTTGTTTCCATACTTTCAAACTGCGTTTGTTTCTTTTCTGATCTAAAATAGTGAGCAAAAACTACTTTTATAAATAATTTAAACGGTTCGCGCCACTTTTTTTTTTTGTATTTCGACAAAAAAGAAGTTTTTAGCGGCTCTGACCGGTGTAAGCCCAGGACCTAAGACGTCACATATCGTGCGCTTTCGGCACCACGGGTCGCCCCCGTAGGTGGAGGAGGTTTCCGCGTTGTCCGGTTAAAATATTACGCACTGCTATTTAGTCACTCTCTCCGTGCCCGCTGGCTTGCCCGAACCCCGAGGGACGTGGAAACCGCAAAAAGGTAGACGTTTAAATGTAACTGCAGGGTCCCTTTAAAGGAGACAATACATCTTATTTTCTGTTAATAGTTTCATATATACCATCACAATACCTAGTAGAAAAAAATGAGAAAAGAAAAAGGGGATTTTTACAAAATCGGCTTCAACGTTTCAATTTTCTTTAAATAATTTTGCCTTCAAATCTTCGAATGTAATGGATTGAAGCTATAATAAAGATTTGATAAAGCAGTCAAAGTGCGAATTTCAAGCTTTTCACATTTCCTACACGCAACAGCTTGCCAAACTTCGTTAAGAATCGTGATTAAGGGAATATTTTGACTTTTTATGTTGAAATGATCAAAATCTTACATACCGATTCGATGCATTCAGATTACTAAGTCCCTTGCCAGGAGTATTGGGAAGTGCTATTGTAGTGTACGAGTCTACGACAAAGAGTTTGGAGAGCGAAATATATGGGTAACGGGCGCTGCAATGGTAAATCATATGAGAACAAAAATTTCGCTGAATGAGCAATTTAATGCCTACCATTAAAAAAAAAAAAAGCTATCGAAAACTTTTTTTTGTTGCAAAGGATTTGATTTTAGAATTGTGGATGAATGACGTAAGAAGCTATTGACGTAAGCACCGATCACACTGATCGTTGTCCCCTCACTTTTCCTGATTGGATAGTAACCAAAACGACCAAAGGCAAGACGACAAAACAGTAACAACGATGGTATCGGAAGACGACAGGGCATTATTACAGTCTGAGACGGAAGGTACACTTCGTTCTATTGACTGCAGGCTTTTCACGCTCCAGCCTCCAGCGACATGGTTATGAGAAATTGGGGTCGCGCAGATTGTTCTGGAGTTTCTACCCCGACGAGGCCGTGCGCGATCACGGCACACTTACAGGAACGGTCCGCAACACCGCCGCTAGATCCACATTTTCTTGAAGACTTGAAACCAAGGATGTCGAACATCTGCCGAAGTTGTTCCCATACGTGCCGTGACGGCATTCGTGGAGTGCCAGCTATATGTGCGTGTCGCGGCGTGGGGAGACCGTTCAAGCGCCAAACCTCCTTGAACAACCTCAGGTCGACATAACTTGAAACAACTGGACGTACTTACCACTTCGTTCCCCTCTTCGCCTCTCACGAAGTAATTGGAATTATTTTTCCGAATAGTGCTGCAGCCCAATGCTGCGACGCAAAAAAGAATAAAAAGAAAAACAGAAGGTAGTCCTGTCTAGAACATGCGGTGCGCCACTTTTGAACGAAAACTCAAAATTAAGGATGGTTCCTCAATTTTATGTTTAAAAAATTGCTAAGCCTTCATTTAAACTTTTTAACTTTTAGCCCATTTAACGCAGTCTGGGGTAAGTTACTTTTAAAAAGTAATTCGTTACAGTTACAGTTACTTTCAGAAAAGAGTAGCGAAATCACCGTTACAGTTACCGCAACAAAAGAGTAACTCGTTACAGTTACAGTTACTTTTAAAAAGTAACGACGTTACTTTTCAGTTACTTTTCTATAACACACAAAAAGATTGGGAAAAAACTAGAAAACGCCCTTCACCAAGTTTTATTGCATAAAATTAAAAAAAAGTATGCTTTTTATTTCATATTGTCACTTGGCAGCAGTTGCTTTTCAAAATTAGTGTTTGAAAGTTTCCACGTCGGAGAAGGTGCGCAAATCAAAATACGAAACATGCTCAGTCCGGAGTAGTGGCGCTAATCGACATACGAAACATGCGCAGTACCCTCCGCGTGTATTGTTGTTTCACGGTTGATTCACCCGATTAAAAAGCGTTTGCGCAGAAAAAAGAATAACCGCAACATAGATAGTGCTTCATGACACTAAAATGTAAGTGTTCACTCAGAAAGTGCAAGCGCCTGCGTAAAGATAACTAGATCTTTTTTTTTCATCAAATCTACACGTGGCAATATTCGGGTCATGACTCGCGAGAAAGAGCCTATTCACAAGTTTGTGCAAGGCCAACTTGCCACTCGAAATGTCGGAACAGAAAATTTGGAAAGTGCAAGAAATAGGTTGATTCTACTCGTTCAATGATATATTATTCATAAAAAACTGGAAAGTAACGACAAAAGTAACGTCGTTACTTTCATCGTTACCTCAGAAAAAGTAATAGAACTACAGCTACAAGTTATATTTTTAAAAAGTAACTCGTTACACTAACAAGTTACCAAAAAAGTAACGAAGTTACCGTAACGCGTTACTAGTAACGCGTTACTACCCAAGACTTTTTTTTCCAACGTCGCTTTGTGGTCACAATAAACGTTCACGGGAACTTGCCTTACTAGATATATTATGTAATTGTATCAGATATAGGCAAATACTTCCAAAATTAAATTTAAAGAAAAATGCAAAAATACTTTGACACAAATGTATTTTCTTACAAATTCAATTACACTTTTAAGAAAAGTATTAAACACAAGTCACAAATACAACGAGCGTATTTTATCATTTTCAGACACAATTTGATCTCAAAGAGTTCAGTGCGTATTTCAAATACTTGTATCTGAAATAGTGCCCATCCGTGAATTGTTTGTACTGCACGATGGTCCTCAAAGTTAACGCCGCCACTCGGTTACCCGAATATTCATCTATGGCCGGCTACTGAAAGCGAAATTGGTCACTGCTGCTAGCTTCATGACAAGCACGAAATATGGCCAAAACGAACCATCTCATGGCGGCGTTAAGTTGGGAAAAAAAAAACTGTTCTTCCCCACAGTGTATGCGGACTTTCTCTTTTTTATTTTTTGAAAAGGAGAAACAGAGATAAAAAGGGTTAAACGAGCTCAGCTTCCATTGGCCTAGCGTCGTAACGAATCTGTAGTTGGAACAGTGGCGTCGAGGTCGCGGCATCGGGGCGGAAGCCCGCCGCGACCCCCCCCCCCACTCTCGCGTGACCACCGCGACACCCCCGCTCTCGTGGCCCGCCCGACACCCCCTGAGCCCTGCCCGGGGCGTCACCCCCCCCCCCGCCCCTTGTGACGCCACTGAGTTGGAAGATGGTGAAACTTCACGCTAGGCCTGTCGGCGCATCAGTAAAAATATTTGTTTGGTCGCCCCTTAGTGCCACAGTATCTTGGTCAAGACTTTCAGAGGTTAATATGTATAAACTGTTCACTTTCTTTACTCAATTTAGGAAAATATTTTGTTTAAATAGCGCTTTCCTTTGTTTTAAAGTAAACAAGCTGGAATAGTGTATGAAGACCTTCATATATTACACATAACATGCTTAGTTAATTGTTAAATTAAAATTAACCAACAGTATGAGAGCCACCAAATAATTAACAACATGGAAGATACAAATGGCTATACGATCAAGCTCCGTATCTTAAAATATGATTTTAAATATATGATATTTTCGAACGCACGGATTTATATATCCAAACCATATATTACTTCTGATTCTTTTTTTTTAAATTTCAGACCATTCCAAAGGATTTTCATTCGAAAAAAAGCGAAAAAAAAATAAATATGTTTTTTTGAGAAATTTGGCCTTAAAATGTGCACTTTTCGAGTTTTTTCTCGTATTCAAAGGTTCAAAAGACAACTTCATTTGACTATAATGATATTGTACTTGTTGAATAGGTATTTCTTTAAATTTAATATATAACATATGTGAAAAAATTGAAAGTTACAAAAGTTATCATCCAAACCAGGTAAATTATCGTGAATGGGGCCAGCTTCTGCCTTTCATATTATCAGGCTTGTACTCGTTACTTAAAAAAAGTAATGGATTATAATTACAAATTAAATTACCGCGCATCGAATGTAATGGGTTACCGTTAAAAATTACTTCCGCTGAGAAGTAACGGATTACTTTACTCGTTACGTTACAAATTACTTTCATGTTACGTTTTCCGTACGCTTATCCAGAAAACAATAAAAACAATTTTCATATTTTTCAAAAATGTTTTGTAACATCACTTTTCATTTCTCATACGCCCGTATTATGGTAGTATTTCTAAAAATAAAATATTGTATTTAAGAGACAGAGACTGTAGGTGCACTCCCCGTTCACCTGTAAGCTGACAAGGCACCGAAAGCTGCAACCACACCCGCCATCCCGCTAGCTATACGGCATACGGAAATGATCCCTGGAATTGAGCAGACAAAGCTAGCGGTGCGCATGCTCAGTAGCAGCGTCTACGAGCTCCGCTGCGAGATTCGGAGCTAAAGAGGCGATCTACGAATGCTCACTTTTTACTACTCGGGTGTTTCGCCTGTTATTCACAAGAAAAGAAAAACTTGGTTCTAACGTTACAATGTATAGCCAATGCAGAATGCAGGTGTCCCAGCTTACCTTGATGTGTGTCGTAAGATTGGAATTTGTCGTTCTTGCTGATGACAATGTGTTTTTGGCAAGCAGAGTATGCTCTGAAACTCAAGGTTCCCGTTCTCCTTAATGCCCCGAACTTTGAACATCTCGCTAGGAGATGGCCATGGAGACGACAAACACTCCGTGACCGAAAACTCGACCAGTCAGAGAAAAGTGGCGGTTACGGTTATCGATCGTTCATCGGTTCTCACTTTCATACCAACATTTGTGGACGCCAGGGGATGGGAGGGCAGAGAGAGCGGGAGAAGCGGTGGCCATCGGTCTCACAAAACAATAGAGGATCACACCACTGTCACGCGCCCTCTCTCTCTCTCTCTTTGTCAGCACTCCTTAGATGGCCTAACCCCCCCCCTCCTCCTCCCCTCCCGTTGATGTTGACAGTTGAGTAAAGTGAGGCGTGGACTCGACCACCATGCCGAGACAAGTAAACCAAAATAAGTATCGTCCGTACCCTCGAAGACGATGCTCTTCGAGGGTCAAATCTTACAGACCGATTCGATACGTTCAGATTACTAAGCCCATTGCCGGGAGCATTGGGAAGAGTGCTATTGTAATGTACGAGTGTACGACAAAGAGTCGGGAGAGCGGAATACGTGGGTAACGTACTCCACCCACCCGTCCGATGAGTGGGGGCTTACCGCCCCGGACGCTTCAATGGTAAATCACATGAGAACAAAAATTTCACTGAATAAGCAATACGCACCTCCTATCATTAAAAAAAAAAGCTACCCAAAACTTTTGTTTTGTTGTAAAAAATGATTTGATTTTAGAATTGTGGTTGAATGACGTAAGAAGCTATAGATTCACGTAAGCACCGATCACACTGATCGTTATCCCCTCACTTTACCTGCGTGGATAGTGCGCAAGACGACCATAGAAAATGACCAAAAAAGAGGACAAAACAGTAACAACGATGGTTTCGGAAGACGACAGGGCATTATTACAGTCTGAGACAGAAGGTACACTTCGTTCTATTGACTACGGGCTTTTCACGCTCAAGCGTCCAGCGACATGGTTATGAGAAATTGGGGTCGCGCAGAGTGTTCTGGTGTTTCTAGCCCGACGAGGCCGTGCGCGATCACGGCACACTTACAGGAACGGTCCGCAACACCGCCGCTAGATCGACATCCGCTGGAAGACTCGGAACCCAGGATGTCGAACATCTGCCGAAGTTGTTCCCATACGTGCCGTGACGGCATTTGTGGAGTGCCAGCTATAAAAGACGTGTCGCGGTATGGGGAGACCGCTCAAGCACCAAACCTCCTTGAACAACCTCAGGTCGACCTAACTTGAAGCAACTGGACGTGCTGACCACTTCGTTCCTCTATTCGCCCCGTGAAGTAATTATAATTATTTTCCGAATAGTGAGTGCTGCAGCCCACTGCTGCAACGCAAAAAAAAATAAATAAAAACAGAAGCAGTTTTGTTTAGAACATTCGGTGCGCAACTTTTGGACAAAAACTTAAAATAAGGATGGTTCCTCAATTTTATGTTTACAAAAATTTGCTAAGCCTTCAAGTAAACTTTTTAACTTTTAACCCATTTAACGTTGCTTTGTGGTCACAATAAACGTTCCCGGGAACTTGCCTTACTAGATATATTATGTAATTTTATTAGATATAGGCAAATACTTTCAAAATTGAATTTATATACAAATTCAAAATACTTCGACACAAATGTATTTAATTTACAAATTCAGCCGTGCCTCAAGAGCGAGCTAGAATAAAGTAGTGCAAATCAAAGACCAAGAGAATTCGACCCCTTCGCGCGAAGCTACATTTGGCGCCTGTCCGTATCGTACGTGTGTCTTTTATCATCCTGTTTTGTTCGCGCCTTTTAACCTTTTAATAGAGGCTACATCGTCTGTTACGCGAGTTGTGAACCCGCGAATCGAGGGGGTACGGACCCGCGCTTGATGTTTGTGCAGGTGGCGGGAGACGTCGAAGAAGTTGGAAAGGGTGAAACGGTGTAAAAGACAAAAACAAATAAATACGAAGAGCTTTCTCCTGCCCGGGAGAAGAAGAAAAACACGATGGAAGGCGACAGAAGAGCCTACTAGGCATTGTCTTACTTGATCTTTGTCTTTCGCATATTTGTAGATGCCTTGCCTGTTTTTCTAGTGGTTCTAGTGACCGGTCATACAGAAAATCGTGTTTTCTTTTCAGCTATTCTGCTCTTCCTTATGTTTTCTATTTTGCTGAACTCTCTCTCCTTATGCTGCTGAATGTTCTGCTCGTATTGCTCCAGTTACTATATTATGCTCATATTTTTAAAAAGTAACGAGTAACTAAAGTAATCCGTTACCAATATTTTGTAACGAAATTACATTACAAATTACTTCCGAAAAAAAGTAACGTGGCAATTACAAAATTACTTGAAAAAGTAACGGATTACAAGTAATCCGTTACTTGTAACGGATTACTTTTCAAGTCTGTATATTATACAACAGCAACAAAAGTTTTATGACCAGTTAGCGCTTTAATTGCAGTTTAAAAAGCCACGTAAAAAGTGTCTTTGTTGTACATAAGGTATTCGAGCCTGGCCAAGCTCCCAAATACGCGACCTGTGACGATTGTCCGAATCCCAAAATCAGCCTTTAACCATATACAGAGTTATTCTTTTTTTTAAGATTTACAGATTTGTTTACAAAAAGCCGTGAAAGTTACACTTATGCGGTTTGTGCAGGTGAGTTATGCGGCCAAGGGAACATTATGTGGGTGGTTAATCTTTGCGATAAGTCGGCTAATTAATTAAAATTCGTTAATTAACTTTTTAATTAGTAAAAATAGACATATGGTTCCAATTAGAAACTTACTGAGCGTCATCAAAAACCACTAAATCAACTCTTTTTAGAACGACTTGAAGCTCGTGGGAAACTCGGGGGCGCGCCAAAGTTACCTCTCGTGAAGCAGGCGTAAAGCTAGCAGTGGCGGAACGCGATGATAGTCTTATCATCCGCGTGAAACCGTTAAAAGGTAAAGTAATTATGTTCTGTTTCTGCATGAGCATATGTTTCTTGAAATATGGCGCTTATGCATACTTGTATCCGTCAAAACAGAAAAACATGTTAATTCATAATTTAAAAAAAAGTGGCACAAAAGTAACGTGCGTTACTTTTTATCGGTAACGGTAACGGGTTCCTTTTATTTTGAAGTAACGTAGGACGGTAACGCGTTCCTTTTATTTGCGAGTAACGTATTTCGTTACTTTTTTCGGTAACGCCTACAACACTGCTTTAATGAAACCAATTTAATAATTACTCCTTCCTCTCTTCGTTCACAATATTACTACGGCTGCACTTGTCAATCTTATCTCTCACTCCCGATATATATATATGCTTTTGAGGCGTGACCTTTTTCTTTTGGACGATGTTGAACGAGATCACCCGCTGAAAATATTGGCCAGTCAGGCCAAGCTTTCATAATATTAACCAATACTGTGCACATATTGCGAAACATCATCCAAGTATTAAACCAGGTTACCGAATTTAACCTTTTTATTGGTCCAATATCTTGTGCTGCTTTGGAGGCTGTTGGACCTCATCTTCATTGAAGCTTACATCCACCATGAATCTCAGAATGATCCCGCCGGAGACGTAAATATCATTACGTCACAGCGGCTATGGAGGAGGACCCGCGGACACGCACAGCAGACAGATTGAGACTTCAAACGCTACCATTAAACGCCATATCTCATTAAATATTGTCATTCTTATAGACCAAACTCGATCTGCAGCTTGTACATCTCCCATGCCCTTAACAAGTGCTACAAAAGGCGTTACAAATTCAATGTCAACTACGTTAAATCGTCAGAGGAATCCTGACTGAAGTGGCGGCTGGAGCGGTATGTTCTTTCAAAGAGCAAGGGATAGATCGACCTCTCATAGATTAAGGTCCAGCTGGGATGTTCGGAAAATGTTTTACGAAAGAATAATCAAAGAAAAAGAACAAATTCCCTCTACTGCCACTTTTGATACATCACGTTCTCAACGTGCTTGGAGAAGAGTGGTATATTTACTCCTCGAGTGCCGAACAGAGTGTTCGTTTAACAATAGAATATCTTTGTATCTCTCTCTCTCTCTTCCTTAAAGTTAAATAAATAAAAAAAAAACTCTGTCACTCCGGTTCTTGCACTCCGGCACTCTACGATTCTCACGCATCAGAAAGCAACGTCTTTCCATTAGAAGTAAAACACAAATAAGCGAAGGCAA
This sequence comes from Ixodes ricinus, assembly GCA_037355805.1. NCBI lineage: Eukaryota > Metazoa > Arthropoda > Arachnida > Ixodida > Ixodidae > Ixodes > Ixodes ricinus. Next base: position 107,058 of record JAZHYW010024719.1, on the reverse strand, counting down.
GGAGACCGTATTTCGACGATGGAACTGGGGATATTTCCACCCGCCGCAGCCAGCTTTTTTATCTCCTTTTTATTCACGTTTTTTTCTTTCCTCGATTTCCATCATTTTCCTTGCGGCGGACCACTGCAGGAGATTCTACAAACGGTGCAGATACAGGCACACACGCTGCCCAGTCTCGGCGACCTTGTCCAAGCCCTCCCAAGCCGAACAGATTCCACATGACAGGTCAGATCTCCTTACCCGTGTCTCCAAAACGACTCCCCAGACCAGCGACCGGCAGTCCCCGCCGCCGCCGCCGCCGCCGCCACCAACACACACACACACGCACCCGCGACCAGCGGACCTCCCCAACGGGCTTCCAAACACAAACACACACACACACACAGGCCGCAATCTCGGAAAGCCTCAAAAGAAGCGGCCCCAGCACCGCCGTAAGATGGGGGTCCACAAACGCTCTCGTCCACCGATCCTTCTCCAGTGACGCATGCATGTTTTCCCCCTGAACTTCCAGACAGCAAAATCGGTTCGCTCTCTGCGACGACGACGACGTCCAGGGGTGGTCGTCATTAGGAAAAAAGACCGCCGCGGAATTATTTTGGACAAGAGGTTCTAAAGAACCCGACTTGTAAGCGGGCCCAGCGGCTCGGAAGTCCATATAACCGATGTTGGCTACCGATAGCAAGTGTTCACGGCGCGCGGGCCAGTTTCAGAACTGTACCCTCAGCGGCGGGGAGAAGACGGTGCTTGTTCTGGGTCTTTCTTACGCGCAAAGCGTGAGGACGTCGCGGAGCAGGCAGCGTGGTAGACTGCGCATGCCTTGGGCCGTAGCTTCGACTCGTCGCGGCAGTTAATTGCCGGGAGGAGGCTCTATGTCCGGGCAATCGCGCGCACGGGCCGAAGGAGATCGCTATCTTTTGCCGTCAAAGACCACCGGTTCGCGGGCGGCGGCCGTCGCCGCGACGGGGAAAAGAAAAGAAAGGAATATGGCGTCTTTCTTGTTGTCGAAGCCACCAATCCGTTCTCCATTGTTGTTGCTTAACGCTGCACTTGGTCCGGGAAGACAGTGAGAAGACGCTTCTTCTGGAGCTCAAAGGAGACCGAAGAAGGTATGGGCATTCCTCGGGACGATGGGGGTTGGCTTTTTCCTCTTTTTTTGGTTCAAGAGGACCGGCACGGGTACATATATTCGTCGAAGAATAGAATATGGATGGGGACGGCCAGAGGGCTAATCTTTTAGGAGGCTCCAGGGTTTTCAGCTTTTTTTTTCCTTCTCGTGTCTTCGTATTTTAGGGTCCGACGTTCGTGGGCTAGATATACGTGTGAGGGAAAGATGGTTTTGATGTTGTTATCGTAAATGGGTCTTATTCAGAGGTGAGTTTGCACTGGGTTCTCAGTAAATTCAAGAACTTCAGTTGAAGTCTAGAGGGTATGCGAAGAGTTTTCAATTTCACGGTAAAAACTAAAACTTAACGTGCCCCCGCTCCCAGAGTTTGAGTTTGGGTGAGCGACCCCATGGGTCTTAAATTTAACCCACGGGAAGATGATTCGCTATTTCCTTCGAGCACTATTCGAACAATCTTTGAACACCAGAAACAGTCTCTAGAAACTTCCGTACAAAGGCTGCTCCTTCGTTCACTTCATTTGTGTACCACAAAATTTCTGGAGTGCAATGTGCAGGACTTGCTCCCACAGCCGACGTGGCATCCCGGCAGACGAATGCTAGCCAACACTGCCCTCTTCATGACCATCCCCTCTTTTTTTATTTTTTCTTTGGCCGCACTAAAATTGTCGTCCAAATGACTCATGATCTTGGCGGATGCTGCCGTCCTTGACTCTCCTCATTCTCGCCGTGGGCTGTGAAATTAAGCGGAAAGCTACGGCGGAATAATTTCTTATTTGGCCCCAGTAGAAAAAGTCAGAAAGCCGAAGAGGGGCACGTGACAACGTATTGTTGGAGCGCACACTCGCGCGAGAGCTGTCACGAGCTTCTCCCGTCGTTCTGATCGGCTCGAACAGAGATTGGTGGGCATAACTTGGCAAAAAAATCTTCCCAAATCTTCTGCCGTTAAACGTGAACATTAACAACCCTATGATTAATTGATTGATTGCCTGTAGCCGAATCAAAAAACTCGAAGCGAGAGGAGAAACATCATGGGGTCCAGCTGTCTCCGTTAATTCGCGTAGGTCTTCAAAATGAAAGAGAGCGGGTCAACAGCCAACCCCCCCCCCCCCCTCCCTTTCCTCTTTCGGGCTGGCCTGTCCCGGGAAAAGCTGAGCCCCCCCGCCCCGCCCCCCCCCCCCCCCCCCCCACTACCCAGTAAACGTTCGGTGGGGCTGAAGTCTCCAGCAGTCGGCGCCTTGGGACTACAGAAGTTGTAAGCCGGAGTCGCTCAGTTCAGCGCCGGCTGAAAAGGGAACCCGCTTTAACGAGCATGGCTAGGTATTACTTCTGCTCTACTAAATTTTACCTGCTTTTTCACTGAGGGTTACTTAATTTCATGTCATGTTTTCTTACGCAAGCCAACGACACATTTTCTAGTTTGATCAACCATACTACCATGAAACAAAGCAGATCTTCCTTCTTACAGTGTTCCGGAGAAAATGAGAAAATTACTCCGAACGAAATGGTCCCAGGTGCGAACCCTGATAAGGGGTTTGCGGTGCAAGTTGTCGCCATTAGCTAACTTTCCTTGAACTCATTTCAGAAAACTGGCTTCTGCTTCCGTGGCCGACCTTAGATCACCCGGCGTTGCGAGTGCGTCCGCTTTGCTTACCATCTGTGGTGACGGTGCAGTCGCGGTTTCGCCGCTATGAAAAAAACATATGGAACACTTATCATCAAGCAAGCCTCATCAACGCCGGTGGCTACGTCCATCATCTATCAGCTGGGCCGGACGTCATCTACTTTACCCGACTACAAAAATGATCGTCGCCTTTGCGGGCATCTAAGTCCGATCTCCTCCGGACCCTGTTCCCGGATGAAGTGACACAGCAATACTTCTGCTCTCGGCAAAAGGGTTTAATCACTCACTCATTGCCTTTGGGGGTTTTCGGGATTGGGGAACGGTCATCAGCCAGGCCATGGGGGAGTCCGCTGCCAGTGCAGCTTTTCCAAGTCCCAGCGGTGGTCGTCCACACCGCGTCAAGGGGACGTCGTTGCCCAGGTTCGCCGTCCGGTCCGTTCGTCGAGTCCGCCACTCAACGTCGCGCCCGCACCCCTCGCTCCAGCGTCCGTGTCCCGTCGAATCCCGCGCCAGTCTTTGTCTCCCGCCACCGCTGCACGCGGCCGCCGTCAAGCTTCACCGTCCGAGCCAGCGTCACCGTCCAAGAGAGCGTCACCATCGAAGAGAGAACCTTCCTTGTCCGGCTTCCTTTCAAAGCCTTCGTCCCTTTGTCTTCGGAAGCCAGTCCCGTGACGTCAGATGGCTTAGGGGAACGGTCCAGCTGACCTTGTGCTGCGCGAGGTCACCGCCGCTCCCCCGAGGCGTGACGTATCTCGGAGGTTTGACGCGCTAAGCCTCTGTCGGAGCTCGGGGCCCGCGAGGGTCAGCGCGGGGAGTGGCAGCCAGATCTCCACTCCTTCCAAACAGCGGGATTTGCAGCCAAGTTGTCGTCATTATACCTAACCTGTAGTTAACCCTTTTTCAGGTATGTTTACGCTACACATGCCACTGTGATATTTCGTGTATTTTGTTTTCATTGCTGGCTGCAAATCCCCTAGGATTCGTGCTTTATGGGTGTCGATGTATCAACGTACCGAGCAAGCATTGGCCGCTTCGTGAGAAAAATGAAAACAAAGGTTACATCACCCAGCACCACATCGTTTGAACCTTTCCTTTCTCGGCACAGTCGGACTTTTTTCGTACTATATTTTGTTGCAATTTTTCTATTGATCTTGCTTTCTGTGCTCGAGAACATACGAATGACCTTCGAGGATGTAGAGACAAGCCCTGGCCCAATGTCAATCGAGGAAAAATTAGATAAGCTGCAACAGGCTATCGAGGTATTAACAACGAGCACCGCTCTTTACCATCAGGAGAACTCGCAAGAAACTTGACGCGATCGATTCCGTGAATTGCTGGGGTTATTTTTCACTAACTTAGAGAAAAGATGAACGAAATCCGCAACGTAAAGGAAATTCTGGACACTCTTCGCACAACTGTAGAGTTGTTTTGAACTCCTGCATCCTCATCGTCGTTTGTTAACAGCATGCCATGTATGCTTCCCGATGTTCCGGTTTAGGATTTTATTCCGATGGATCCAATAGTTATTGACTGGGCAGGCGTAATGAAATTAATTCAAAATATGAAGCTTTCCTCTTCTCCAGGTGATCATGGCATTAACCCCAAATCTTTGAAGAACACCGAAGTGTATTCTCACCCATAATATTGTCGAAGATTTTGGCACAGTCATTAGAATCCTGTACGCTCCTGAACGACTGGAAGGTGGGTAAGGTGTTCTACTCTGCACAAATCAGGTAACACTCATTGTCCCAATAATTATAGACCCATTTCCATTAACCAGTATACCGTGCAAACTCATGGAACATGTCATATACTATCATATGGTATCCTTCCTCGAAACTAATTCTTTTTAGTATGCATCAACACGGCTTCAGAAAAATTACCTCACGTGAAACTCAACTACCTCGCCTTTACTAACGACTTATTCTCAATGCTGCAAATCACTTAGTCACTGTTGACCACCGCATTTCCATCGACTTTTCTAAAGCATTCGATAGTGTCTCGTCATAGTCGTTCCTTTATAAATTAAGTAAACTTAACATGGACCCTAATATTTTTAAATGGATAGAATGCTTCTTGTCTAATCGCGCGCAATATGTAACCGCCAATTACCATAACTCCCCTCACTGTACTGTAACGTCCGGTGTCCCGCTAAGGGTCAGTCGTTAAGGGCCCTTGCTTTTTCTTATTTATATTAACAACTTACCTAGCTGCATTGTTTCCTCTACAAAACTTTTGCTGACAACTTTGTTGTTTATGTGCAAGTACTCTGACCTCTGCTGATCATCCTGCTCAGTCTGACTTCTGACAACATTTCATTTTTGGTGTAACCTCAATACAATGAACTTAACCCTGCCAAATGTAAGTCAATGAGAATTTCGCGTCATTCAAATCACATCCTACCGTGTGACTTACTTACTTAACGGTGTTCGCCTAACGCAAGTTTCGTCCTACAAATATCTTGGCATTATCATTTCTGCCAACCTTTTATGGCAAGATCACGTCGACTACATCACGAGTAATGCTAATCGCGCACTCGGTTATCTACGGCGTAATTTTTCTTTAGCTTCAACCAACTTGAAACTCATACTTTAAAACTTTAGGAGGTCAAAGCTTGAATAGGCATCATCAATCTGGGATTCTCAATATTAACTTCTTATTCTTCAAATAGAAGCCATTCAAAACCGTTCCGCGTTTCATCTTCTCAAATTACTTTCGAACTGCCAGTGTCACTTTATGAAGTCCAATCTTAACTTACCCGATCTTTCATTGCGTCGTAAACTATCTCGTCTTTGTCTCTTCTTCAAGGTTTATCATTTCAATTATCTACTCAGTGACTCTCTCTTCTGCCACCATCGTACATTTCTTCCCGCAGCGACCATCAGTTCAAGGTTGGCGTCCCAAGCAGCCGCACCAATTTGCACTTCCACTCATTCATTCCCAAAACCCTGCACAGACTGGAACTACTCCCCGCCTCCATCGCTTCAATCACTCACACCAACCGTTTCAAAAGTGCCATTTGCAACCATTTTTTGTAATCCCCTGCTGTGTTTATGTTCATGTTGTATTTTTTTTTTTTTTTTGCTTCACCACTTTTTTTTGTAATGCTTCGGCCTTGGAAGGAAATAAATGAAATGAAATGAAATGAAACTATAGGTGATGTACAGCGTAAGTCTGCGGGTGTGCATGACCACTTGACTGTGCTCTTGACAGCCTGGACGACATGAACAATCGAATGCAAAGAAATAACCTAATAATAAGAGGCCTGCCGGAAGAAGAAACCGAGAATCGGATTGACACGGAGAATTTAGTTTCCAATTTCTCAAACGAAAGCATCACCCAAAACCTTTGTGAAATTGAAAGAAGTCATCGTCAAGATAAGCAAGAGGGGCAGGATCGGCCAGGCCAATCGTTATCCCAATTTGAGAGCACTAAGAGCAATGTAGAGGTCATGCGATCGTGAGACATGCTTTCAAGTTTAGAAATTTGTCTTTAACACAAGAGTCCTGAGGCTCCGAGGATTTCTCACGAAAAAGTGTTTTTCGCCGGGCCAAGGTTCCGGGAGTTAAGCGGCAATTCACCGAACTCAGAGCACTAGCAATAAGCCGTCATACGACGAACTCCGCGTCGCTAACCAAGCAAATAGTGTACGAAAATGAAATCACTGCGGTCATTAAGATGGCAACCCCCCTTCACAACGTTGAGGGCACAGGTCCCACCTAAAGTCTCTTAGATAAGAGCGTCCTCCTGCAAGTAGCGATATGCCCTTGAAGCGCCGACTGCGTGACGGCAGGAATTCTAGGAGTGAATAGCAGAGACACAGCAGAGGTTTGAAACAGGTGCCGCCATTTTGTTCCAGCGAGATATGTGGCTTTGTCATTTGTACTGGTTTTCGTTGCTTGTAAAGTAGTCTCAGGGACTTCCGGACCCACCGAGGTGACTTTACTGATAACGCTGGACTATCTCCACCCACCTCGCCAGGTGAAAGTGCCAACCTCCATCCTTTTTCGTGGCGAACGTCCACAGCTTAGTTTCCAAACAGGATGGAATAGAGTATCACTTCGTCTCGTAGAGCCACATATTATTCTCGAAACGGAAACTGAGGTTGGCGCCTAATATCCAGAGCCCAGAATTAACATCAAGTAAACGGTACGAAACTCTTCCCGAAAGAACGAGTTTCTTGGAAGGACGGAGGCGTGCTTCAGCTGCCGTTAAAGAGTGACATCCCCTGCAGGGGTTTCTGAGATTCTAATCAAGGGGGGGGGGGGGTGTCCCAATGGCTCGGGGGGGGGGGGGGGGGAGGCGATGCGGAGGCGAGGCTAGATAAAATATAAAAGCTGTTTCTTTTTAAGTCCACCTAGCTAAATTACAGACGTCTATTAACCAAATGCTCATACCTGTAATGTATGTTTCCCTTTCTCATATATACACCTGAGAGGTGGTGTTTTCATACTTAATCTGAAAATAAAGAATTTTTTTATTAGATTTAAGGGGCTGTTTGGGAAAACTAGGGGGTGTACACCCCCCCTAGGGGGTCTGGGGAATCTCTGATCCCCTGTTCCCTCGTTAAGTGCGATTCCTCTCTTGAACTGCTGTGGATTCGTCTGGAATTTGACTGCCGCGCTTTGATTGGTGTTTGTTTTCAGCCCTAAAGTTCAAACCCTGGTGTCTTTAACGATGGTTTGTAAACATGCCGTACTACAATAACAAATGATTACTCAAGCAATATCCTCATACTTGCTGGAGATTTTAACTGCATGCCCCGTAATAAACTGGGAAGAATGCAATTCTATCCGAGTTCTTTGCGTTCCGGTCACTCAAGCGAGTTTCTTTGACTGTTGGAAACCTTTCAACTGACACAGATCGTAAATGCTAGATTTGTTTTTGTTTCTAATCCTGAACATGTGAATTCAACTAACGTTATCGACCTCATCAATTGATCACGACTTTGATGACATTGAAACATCTTCTTGCCTTTAAGCGACTAAAGCCTTACGTTGCAAGCTTTCTGCTTGTTGGTTTGGACTGGTGGCAGCTGATAAAACCCGTTTGCTCCACTGACGTCTAACCCCTGGTTAGCTCAGTTGGTAGAGCGCTCCACTGGAAATGGAGGGGTCCTGGGTTCGATACCCGGACCAGGCGGATTTTTTCGGTCGTGCACCAGTCACCTTAGCGGTGTTTAGGAGATTTCTGCTTTCCTTGTCCCTCTTGTTCCTCTTCTCCGGGATTATTTTCGTCATTCTTGTCCAGCTCGCTTGCACCTTTGCATTTAATTACATTATAATCATAGCTTGCAATTGCAAGCTTCACGCAAGCTTCACCCTTGTTGGTATTGGACTGATCACAGCTGATAAAACCCGTTTGCTCTAATGACGTCTAACCCCAGTTGGTAGAGCGCTCCACTGGAAATGGAGGAGGTCCCGGGTTCGATTCCCCGACCAGGCGGATTTTTAGGTCGCGCACCAGTCACCTAGCTGTGTTTGGAGATTTGTGTTTGTCCTCTGTCCCTCTTGTCCCACCGAAGTTATTGATGATTACGCTCGCACTCGTGTTGACGCCTTAAACGCGGAACTGACCTTGTTTTCCGATCGATCCGTGACTTTCCGATCGACGTGATTTCCGACCGTGACTCGCATGCATCGTTCGGTGAACGATAACTGGATTAAAATAAAAACCACATTGCAACGTCTTATTTCTGCCTACGTCCCTATAATCAGAAAAAAAATACAATGCCCTTTCACCTTGATTTACGACAAGCTTAAGACGCCTTCTGAATAAACATGAAACGTTCATTTGCGAAAGTCAAAAAGAGCAGGGACGACAATGACTGGTTTTCTTATCTCGTATTCTCGAGACAGACTAATATCGCAGTAGAAATAGCTAAGATTAATTTTCCGGTCCCAAATTAACTCATCTGCTTCGTACTGACCATCGTAAGTATTGCTAGGCCATGAATCCGAGAATGACCCTGGGTTTGTAAGAATTGATAATCGTCAAGTGAACGACAATGAAGTCAGGTTTTCTTTACTTTCTTTTTTGAGAGCATCCATCAGTATCTTGACTTCCTTGTTATTACTATGCCCCTCCCCCCCCCCCATCAAATTCAATAGCGACGGTATCAGAAAATAATAAAAACAGCTTCCTTTAACAGCGCTTCGGGAGAGGATCTCTTCTCAGGAACGTTTCCGAAGTTAATAAAATGTTTTGTATCACCCATATTTCTCTAAACTATTTAAACAAAGCCTTCACTCGTTAAGTGTCCCACTCGACTGGCATTTCGCCATTGTTAAACCATAGCCTCCTACGATACTGGAAAGCTCTTCAAATCAACGACTGAACAATAGAGCGCCCGGTCGCTGGAAATAGCCTTTTCACGCGACGGACCGAATTGCGAGTTTCGTCCGTGGACCGTGTACCGCATTGACCGGCACGATGACATACGACCTGCGCCTTGTCCGCACGGACGCGGACTGAAAAAGTGAAGCGCCTTTTTTACTCGCGGATTTTTTGGCGGGACGATTGACTTGAAAAGCATTTAGAATGGCAACGGTACAGTGTTTTCTTGGTTTTATTTTACTAATTACAACAAAGATGGCGCATCGCTGTATTTTGTGCGTTCGCTGGTTCATTTTGTCGCGCGATTCTTGGTTGATGACTGCAACTAACGCGCGTAGAAAGAGACTGCAGAAACCTTTGTCCGGCTGACGCGACGCAGGTTCCGGTACTCCTCCCGGTTCGTGTCAAGGAGCTCCCGTCAAAAGCTCGTCTAATACTGGAAATGAGCGCCATAAGGAACGGGGACAGGTGCTCATTTCCAGTCATGAACCAACAAGCCCAGCTAAACATTTTGTTACTCGTCTAGTACGCCGCGATAATTCTTGCACGTCCAATCAGCCTTTCACCGAGGAACACCTTTCTTATGGTTGATGTTCATCTAAAAAATGATTCAAGTAAAGTACAAAGTAAATGAGACGTAATGTACTTCAACAATGTACTTGAAGTAAAGTACTATAAATACAATGTACTTTCAAAGCAAAGAACAAGTATTTTAACACAATCTTCATGTAGTGCCAATTCATTCCTCTATACAGTGATTTTTCTAATTGGTATGCATTGCAGAGTTGTAATCAGAGGTGCAAGACCTACTTTTAAAAACAGCGGCAATATTGAATAAAGTCAAATGGCCACAGAGTAGTTATCTTCAGAATGGAACCAAATTCAGAAGTCCCCTCTTCTGAATTTGGCACCACTTGCACTGGATTGTTGCACCCAAGGGGTTTACATGTACTAGGAGAGCTGCAGCCCTCGTAGCTTCCGCAAGCAACCCTCTCATAAAAAAGTGTCCTTTCCCTAAAAAAGAAAACAGTGAGTGTGCGAGTGAGTTGGTGATAATTAATCATAATGCGTGACACCTGAGATTGAGGTGCAAAAAATTAAGGAACTTTCAAGTCGAAGGAAAAGACAAAGAGAATGTCTCAAAACATTGTGATGCTCCTCCTCTGTTGTCTTTTTCTTCGACCTGAAAGTTTAATTTTTCCACACCACAGTCTCAGGTGCTACATTATCATTAATTTTGCTCTCCTAATATTTTAAAGCTCCTCGCTTGCGCTGACCGACCGAGAAGTAGCGAGAGTTTGAAAAACTACGGAAAGCTGCCCCTAGAACAAACGGAACGATGCGTCGTCTGCTCACATTTCTGGCGAGAGTAGAATATCCCTCCCAGTATTTCTTCAAAGTTAACAAAGAATCGTTTTTGTGATACAAATTAAAAAAAAATGTTTGGGGGGAATATACTTTGAAGTCGCGAATTGCACTTTCCTCGGAAAATACAGAAAAATATACGTTTAAGTAAGTACAAGTACATACTGAGATAATGTACTTCAAGTAAAGTACAAGTTTTCTGAACCTACTTGAAGTAGCTCTTGTAAGTGATACTAAAGTACTTCCCAACACTGCTTGTGGTTGTGGTGTACCTGGAGTGTTGTGCACGAGCGTGCTGAGTGCGCGAAGGCATCTCCAAACGCCCCTCCGCGAGCCCAGAACTCCGTCGCTTCTACGTCAGAACCTTCTCAAGCAGGACCACGCCTGTAAAGCTAAGCTAGCTGCTAGCGCAGGTCAATTACGGTATTTTGTCTCGATCTGTGCGTAACAGCGGCGTACTATTCTTTATCGCGGTAGAAAACGTCGATTTCTCTTCTGGAGAAATGGTGCCACGGTGCGATGTTGGAGTTTGCGCGGCACGGTGGGGTAGCGAACAGGTTCGGTCGGTCCTCGCTGGCGTCTGCTCGTCGTCTCCCTCGTGTGGATGCGCGTGGAGACGGACAAACCGCGGACATGTCGTCATGTGATCAATTCGTCCGTGGCTTAGTCCGTCGTGTGAATCGGCTTAAAAGAGAGGAGAAGCGGCAGAACGGCGAACGCAATGGTAGTGTAGGATGCAGATCTCTCATCACATCAGCGCCAGCGGACGCTTGCGGCCTCTCCCCAAAACGGATTTGTATTTCATTTTCTCTTTCGCCTTTTTTTTCTCCTCTCTTAAAACGCGGTAGCGGCGAAACAACGAGGAGAGAGGGGGCGACCGTTGCACTGAGGAGGAGGGAGGAAGGCTGTTGGCGAATGGTGCGTTGCGCGGCAAATGAAAATTTACTCGAGTAAATGCCGCGTATTAACAGTTACAAATAAGAAAAAAACATCAAAACATCACCTTTCCATTACCTCTCTTTTAAACCAGGAGTGTTGGATGTATAACATCATATAGGTACTTCGGAGTTAATTTCACCAACAATTTGTCCTGGAGTGCGCATATATATCGTATAGTAAGTAACGCATCCCGCAAACTAAGTTTTTGTAAACGGGACATTAATTGCGCTAGCCAGAAAGCCAAACTTCTTGCTTATAAGTCAATTATCCTTCCAAAACTCGAATATGCCAGCTTATGATACGAAATCCTCACCAAAATTATTAACCCTAAAACTAGAAGCTTTACAAAACAAGGACGAGCGTTTCATCTACCGCGAGCACGCTCAACTAACAAGTGTCTCAGAGCTATCTGGAACTAACATCTTTAGAATATCGAAGCAAGATTTTTAGTTTATGCTTTTTCCAACAAATTTACTACACCGAATCACTTTTTCCGGACATGTTTCTGTATACTTGTACGGTTCACATCTCCCGGCTTGATCACATATGCAAAGTTGAACCAAATAAATCACGTACTAACTTGTCCATGGTCTCTCTACCCACATTATGAATAAAAATTAGAATAGTCTCCCCCGCACACGTAGTGACTCAACCCGATCCTATGTTATTTAAGTAAAGCTGCATAGATTCGTTTTAGTTAATTCTTTTTATTCTAACGTCAATCACAGTTTGGCCATTCAATGTCGACATTATAACTGTGCTCATCGTTGTATTGCTTCTCTATAAAATTTTCGTATATTCATTTTTGAAGTTTGGGTTTTAGTAGTATGTCGTTGGTGAATTTTTATAGGAACTGCTCACTTCTTGTTTTTTGTTTGCTTTTTTGCTGTTGTATATGTTACTATCATGAGTATTCATCTCTTCTTGCTGTCCTCTCTCTTATGTAATGCATCATCACATGCCTTTGAGGTAAATAAATAAAATGCAATAGACCGAAACGGTTTTTACCACATTCTTCTTGCCCTTGCCGACTCTGTCTGTTGCTCTTACTTAACGAAATTATCCATTACAAAACATATTGAATAAAACTGACATGTTATGAGATGTAAGTTATTTAAAAATCAACGCGATGAGGACTCTCGAATAACGCTTTGAAAGGTCTGGGCCAAATCCAATATATTCCCGTATTAGATCTCAACCTCGGCCAACGACAAATCCTTTTGATTTTCGTGAAATAAATATAAGTAGATTTGGCTAAAATAACTCTTCCTATAATCTTTTTTTTCTTTTTTCAGAAGCACTTTTTTCTAATGCGCCCGATTCATAAGAATTATAGCGAGCTTGTTTCGCTTGAATGGAAAACAAAACACAATGACACGACACTAAAAACAACCTGCGTCTTCATTTACTTTTACTTCCTATAACAATCCGGTTCGACACGGGGTTGTTCAAGGTCACCACGGCCTACACTCATCACAGCCCACTCCTCGGTTGGCTTGTTAATTGCACGCGCAATATGGTATTTAAATAGCTACACGCACTATAGTATACATGACCTGATAAACCCAACATCCGTCGTGGCACTGCGATATCATACAAGACATAGCAAATATGACACGGGAAGTTTCATTCTCGATGGCAACAGAGCTTCGCTGACCAAGTTTTTTTAATATTTTTCTTTCTTTTTAACATCCGTCGAAACTTGAGGCTGGCTCGGTGACTGACATTTTTTACAATTATTAGGCGCTTTTTGTAGATCATGCGCAAAAGCTTTCTGTTGCTAGTGGAGCTCGTAGCGTCACTTTGCTGAGCACGTGCCCGCAAGGCCCGTAATCTGCAGCGTACGGCTCCACTAAGGTTCTTGACTCTCCACGCGTACTTCAGGAAAGTATTCGCGTGAACATATTTAGAGCGCAGTAATTTATTTTAGGGCACTTTAGATAAACACTCGTACGTGCATAAGGTGTAGGCATCCGGGCGTCTTCTCGCACTTCCACTGACTGATTAAACACGTCAAAAAGCGAAACAAAAGAATTGACACGCGAAATGGTGAAATTTTTATGAAGGCACCTTCCTGGCAACTTTGCTTCTTTGAATCATACAAAAGTAGATAAGGTTGGTTTGTTGGGGAGAACAACTCTTCAATATTTGTTCACAAAAAAAAAGATTGTTAGTAAGTTTTGTTATTAAAAAAATGCGTTTGGGAGTCGGTAAAGTATTCAGAAATTATCTTGGGGCATTTTATATGGCGTTGCATTTAAATCATTTTGCATGGGGTCACTTTATTCAGTACCCTTTTAACCCGGGACAATTTTGTCCGAAACCACTTTGCCCGGAACCGTTTTATCCAGAAACAATTTGTCCAAAACCATTTTTACTAAAACAATTTTGCCTGGGACCATTTCGTCCGGAACAGATTAGTCCGGAACCATTTCGTGCCTTACCCGAGACGAAATGCCATGAACGCGTACTTCAACACGAAATGCGCTGAGTTTTGGGACGTCAGGTCAGTATTGTACGGAACGGCGCTCGAAGGAACGCGCCGTTGTTCCATTTTGCACTGGTGCAACTGGAACGGGCACTCGTTACATTTTTACTAGAACGGAAAAGGAACGTGTTTCTTTTTCGTCCAGTGGGGTAATTTTCACTTAATTTTCGAGAGGCAAATTCTAAAACTATAATAACAATATCTTTACGAACAGCTGGATCTCGTTAACGTTTTGGTTACTTATCTTAGGGTTTATTTCGTGTGGTTCTCGCTTGTTAACAGTCGAGTGCATGGGAGCAAGTGGGCATTGATTATTTTTTCAGTGCCCGGGACTGCGGTAATAAAAGCAAAACATTTAGTTGAAGAAAAAGACAAAGAAAGATGGACGTTTTAAACTCCGCTACTTTCTTTGCTTCCACGAATACTCAACACCCAGAAATCTAAGGCCGACTACAGCCATAACTGAACTTCCACAAAAAGACCTACCGTTATAACAAAAGAGCAGGTTACCAGACATCGACCGCTCCCTTGTATTTCGAGCATTGGTCACTTAAAAGATACACAAAAATTAGCCTTTATTAATGTTCCCCTTGTCCCCTACCTTCAAAACTAAACAACGAACCCAACCTTCATGGAGAAGGACTTGTAGTTTCAAGACTGACCTTCCGAAAAGCCCTACCTCTTCTTCACTTGCTCGTTTTGCGGACAGCAACATCGAGAAGCAACAGTTGTTATGTTCGAACAAGGAACGTTGTTAGATTAAAACGTGTGAGGTTGTTGTAAAATGGTCGTGCAATGTAGGGTAACAGCACATTTGGCTCGTCTGAATCGGCCATCACAAATACCATTATGGTTAAAAGCTGATATTTTTAAAGGTGAATATATCAACAAGTGAAACCCTGCTTCCGCTTGTTTTCTTCTCCTGGTGCCCTGCCATCACGGCATTCAAATTGTATGGTGCCATTTAATAATAATAATAATAATAATAATATGAAATAATAATAATAATAATAATAATAATAAGCTTTATTTACAATATAAGTAGGGTGGGAGCTGAGGAAAAAGCTGTTCAAGCAGTTTGACGGGTCCTCACCTCCTTAAAGTCACACATCAGTTGCAAATAATACATATACATGAAATGGTATAATACTTAAAATAACACAATATACCTGCTAAATTTCAAAAGCGGTAATAGAAGTTACATAATAGTAATCAAGTAATACAGTGATACATGTACAAAATTGAGAACAACGTTATGACTGCTTATTGTGATTGGGTAGATAAAAACAAAAAAAAAAGCTTTGCTCGATCTAACTAATTATGGTACTTCAGCAAACTAAAATGTAACGTATATGTAACGATACGTTCCATTTTTTACCTCTAACGGGAATGAGTTACTTTTTCACATATAGAACTTGTAACGGGAACGCGTTCCAAATGGCGGAAGAAACAAGAAACAAACTTGCGTTCCTTTTTTTTTTTTTTCAGGGACGTGTACAACACTGCGTCAGGTAAACCAGGAACTTCGAACCACAATCAGTTCATTCCTCTTTGTCTGTTGTCAATCGGTCAATACATATACGTCGCAAATTGAAAAGAAAAAATAAAAACGCAACAAAAGAAACGGTTAGCGCTCCCATCGCTGCACATGTGCAGCCCGTTGTCACAGCGTGGTACGCAGCTGTTTTAAAACGTGCTGCGGAAAGATGCTGTATATCCGCGTCGCGGGCCACAGCAACGCACACAACGGACGCATTTGTCTCTTCCGAGGACTAATGAGAGTCCCGCATGGTTTTCTGACGAAGGGGACAGTCGCGATAGATGAACTCGCATACACTGCGCGGGACAACTGCCGCTGGGCCTTGCCAAGCGTTACGCGCGCTCGCCCAGGCAGACCCGCGGGCGCACCTGAAAACTCCTCGCGGGGCTCGGGCATCGATCACCGCGGTCTCGGACCCCGCTGGCAACAGACTCTGGCCCGCAGCGCGGGATGACCTTTGATGCTCCGGCAGTGCGTGTCAACTAATGATGGAGCGTGAGAAACGGACGGCTATGCGACACCGGCGCTGAACCATGTAAGCGCCAGCCCGAACTTCAAATACAGTTACGCGATGAGGGCTCAACTTTTCTCCTTTTCCTCGCTCGATGCTGGCGATCGAGATTCGTTACTGAGAAATGACGCAAGATCTGCGCAGTGGGAAATTAATCTTCCGGCGTATTCGCTACCGCAAGTATAGGAAATCTAGCCGCCGCGATGTCTCCGCTCGTGAGGGAAGCACGTGGAGTAAAAATACACGCCCAAGTGTATGCGGAGCGCAAGTTTGTCTGCTTTTTTGCAGGGGTTGTGGAGACGTCAGAACGCCGAGCTCTGATTGCCTCTGAGTGAAGGATAGTGGGCAGACCTCAAGGCAGCTTGCTTTGAGGTCTACCCACTATACTTGCAATCAGAGCCAATCAGAGCTCGGCGTTCTGACGTCACCGCGACCCCTGCAAAAGAAGCAGACAAACTTGCGCTCTGCATACCTTCGAGAGAGGACGTCATTCTACGAGGACGTCATTCAAAAGCTGCTGCTGTTTAACACAGTTACCCTTTTAAATTAAGCAACACTATCCTCGAAAAAAAAAAGGTCCTCACTTGGGGTAGATATTTGTTTTAAGCCCCTTTCGAAACGAAAATTCTCATTTTTTTTCGTCTGCATTTTAAATCCCGTTTTATAAGTAATATACGTGCACGAAGGACACATACACGAGCTTACCAGTTTCCTTCCTCGAGGTTTCCTCACGCCAAGGTCCGCGCTTCTTCGCCAGACTGAACGTGTCACACCAACTTTGAGGAGACCGGACGCTACGACCCGACGATGCGGTTATCCACGAACGCATTACGGCTCGGGACCCGAGTTGGTCTCAAACGGCGATCGTATGCTCATGAGAAAAATAAAAAGAAAAAAAAATAATAGAAAAATAACGCGCGTCACTAGTGGGCTCTAGGACGCTCATTTGGAAACGACCCCACGGAACGTATGTATGCACAGAGACACGCAAACACAAACACACAGACGCATACACACCGCTTGCAGGCGCAGCCGCCATACTTATACCGGCGTCCCAGCTGCGCATAAATATTCGAGGTGCCTGTATGGTCTGTGCACAGTGATGTCTCCTTAATGTGGACACCTCCGTTCCCCCTTAAACGAGCGCCCAAACTGTGAGCTGTCCATAATAACGAGAACAAAGCTGCACGTATTTACACAGTTCGTCCCCGAAAATCTTGTCTCTACACAGCGGGGTAGTCGTATTAACTGGGTACGTATTAACGAGACAGGACTGTATACGTTTCCGGAAGCAGCCTTCCACCCATGGCAACATCCGGGGCGCCCAGGAAGCGATCTCACGCACGGAATGTTCCTCCCCGAGAGATGCGAGAGATACAGCTGATGTATAGATGGACTAAGCGGTGCCAGCGGGTAGCGAGTCTGCGACTGGTGTGCGTATAGATTGAAATGGGACCTATTTGGCCCCGGCATCGTGGACGCGCGTATTTACGTCGCATACATGCACGCCTTATAAATGAAGGGAGGCGAGGCAGGGAATAGATTTAGTTGGTTTCTTCTTCTCTTGCACTCACGTCTTGCCAATTACGGGTGGAAATTGTTTCAGCTGCCAATCTGTAAGTAGGTATACGTTAAGTGGGTAACGAGTTGGAGTGTAAGAACGTAGAGAGCGGAGGAAAAAAAAGAAGAAATAAGGTGATTTGTTTTGATTCATAAGCTTTTGTCTCTCATACGTTAAGCGGTTGTGGTAATTTTTTTCAATGCTTTCAAATTTGAGTAAAGAATTATAAAATAAAATTGGTCTCCTCAGTCGGAAAGGGAAATTGATTGTACGTGTTTCCATGACTTTGTTCCAAACTCCTGCTAGTGAGATGAGACTTCAATGGTTGTTAGGAGTCGTGAAAGGTCACGTGTAGAAGTTCATCGTTAGTTCGCGTTCCTAAGTACATTACACAGTGATGCGTAGATTTCTGTTCGTGAAACGTTTCTTCTGTGCCGCGGTTTTACTATCAGGATATCAACCCCAGACATAATATTGTTTGTTTGCCCGACCTAAAACCACGGGCGTATTTGAGTGGGAGAAGGGAAAGGGGAAGGGGCGGGGTACTGTCAGTGTCCCCCAAGCCATCCGAGGTCAAAATTTTTAATTAAAACAATTTACATAGGGCCATCTTTTGTTAGGAATGAATGAGCTGCCCCGCCAAGACTGACCCATATATCCGCGCCTGCCTAAAAACCGAAGCGGCTGCATTTGAATGCGCACTGGCGTCGCGTGGCCATTGATAGCTCATGCATACCGGAGACACAGTCGAATGCAGTTACGAAGCACCGTCAAAAGCAGTGCCGAAGCACAGTCGAAAGCAGCAAGTGAGCCCGCCTCGTGATGAAAAGAGAAGAGATTGAATCAATCCAAACAAAAAGAAGACATCTTTCTTGCAATGTCCAAATGCATCAGGAAAAAAAAGACATCTTGAAGCAAAAATATACATACAGATTCATATATATAAAAAAGAAAGAAATAGTCTCCACAAATCAGTTTTCAAAAAACTAAGTACTCGAATTTTCATCAAACAAAAACTTTGGAGGGCCATGTACAAGGCATTCGATACTAAGTGCTCAACGGTTACATATAAACCTGTTTGCGAACGCTAACAAGCGCCACCTGTCAAAGAAAACAGCTGCGCTTTGTAGAGTCGGCAAAAAGCAGAATATGTATATTAAAAAAAAAAAACAGCCACGCATAAACCTACATTTTAAATTCTCGCACCCTCCTCGCTGGACATGCATTTTTTTTTTGTCTGCTTGAGGAGTAGAAGGCGTTTCTCCAATTATACGCCAGTCTTCTCTGGGTCGGGTGTTAAAATGCACGCTTTGTTCACAAGCGGGGAGCGGGGTTAATTGAGTTTTCGTGGTATACATAAAAAACGTGTAAGCATCGCGACGGTCACCGAGAGGCGACATGCGAGACCGTTATGGCACTCGTTTACAACGGTCACGTGTTCCGTCTAACAGATGTGCAGTTCCCCTTCTTATTCTCTACTTTTTTTACGAGCACCTGTATTAAATAAAACGAACTAACACATACTACAGAAACACTGAAGGAAAAATCAACTGGTGTCTCAAGCTCCATTAAATTATCCCCAGCTGCCTGTAGCATTCTAAGTGGATGCGAATTATCCAGTCAGTATATTAGGTGTCAGTTCTTTCCTTATTAGAAGACAGAAAAAAAATTAAAGGAAGACATTGGCTATTGCCTCAAGAGTACGGGCTACTCCTTAGCACGTGAATGGATGTAGCCGCATACCTTCACTACAGGTACAGCCGAGTCTTTCGCTTGCACTTGCCAAGAAATGCTGTAATAGCACACTTCAAACCTTAGTGTTCTTATACTATTTAAGGAGAAACCCCCTCACATGCAGTAGTCATAAGCTAAAACAATATTTGGTATGAATGTAAGCCAGGCACGTAGCCAGGATTTTGTTTCGGGGGGGGGGGGAGGGGGGCCCGCCCATGACAAAATGCTGTATGAGGGGGAGGGGGAGAGGAAGTCCCAGCAAAAATGAAAGATTTGTAGGGGTGGGGCCGGGCCCCATGCCCCCCCCCCCCCCCCCTTGGCTACGTGCCCGATGTAAGCATTTGCTTAACTAGGATTCCTTGTTTCCGGAGTATTTTTCATTCAATTCGGAGGGTGTTTCTCGGAGTTTATCTTTCGCCAAAAATTCGCGGCCTATCAAAGTTTTCTTTTTTTTTTAGATTTTTAGTTTACTAAAACTTAGTGTTTAATATTACTTTTTCCACATTTTCAGAACTACAAATAAAAATATATATTATCCGGACACAAACGTACATGAAATTCACATGACACTCACCTGTATCAAATGATATGTCTGCAGCTGCATTTGGCATTCGAGAATGGCCCTTGCCATTCTCGATACTAACTGTGCCACGACAAATCTTGCAAAGAAGCGTGGCTTCAATAAACGTTAATCCTTTGAAATAACTAAACGCCTGGACGTAGTTGCTGGGAAGCTCAAGCTACCCTGCCCCAATCCTATGAAATCTGCAGGATCATAGCTTTCAATCTTACAAATGCTACAACCACTCCTCCCCCTGAGAATCACGAATAATATGCTCCAAACTGAAAACCGGAACAGAGGCTTTTGTCGTTGTACAGAAATACAATGACCAGTTGTTATAAACGAATTTTGACGAGATAAATGTAGTAAACTCTCTTTTGCCAATAGGAAGATTTCAAATGAAAACTAAGTGGTCTCTCCTCAGGACCACCGACCCTGTGCTCTTACGTTATTTATTCGTAAACAATGTCTTTTCTTCGTTCTTTGCCATGGTCACTTTGAAGTTTGGAGTCTTTTTAGATAAATCTCGAATTGACAGAAATTCTATCAATGGGTGTATTTTGGAGTTTTTCGGATTCCTCCGAAAACACGAAACCCATAGTTATAAGATAACCATTCACTAAATAGAAGTTTATATTTACCTAGGTACTGCGGCAAATATTCAACGTTACATAGTTGAATCTTTACATAAAATATAGTTATGGCCTCTACGAAGCTAATTATACACTCGGTAAATGTTGACTATTTTCGTCTGTTCAAGGAAATCTTTCGAGGCGAATAACGCCCTCTCCTTTTATAACGAAAGCGTTTATGTCGTTCCCAGATGTCGATGTCATGTCGGTTGCGTTGTAGACCATGATCGTTCTGCTTATGTTGAACTGATGGCTGTTTTCTGTTTTTCCCGGCATGGAGCTAATATTTAGGCACATGAGGAAGGCTGGTCATATGAAGGTATTGTCTTCGAATTGTGTGTGCATTCCAAAACATTACGTAAGATATGGACCCTCGGGTCATTGTACTGTGTCAGCTGCTCTGTTCCCGAAATTTCTATTTTCTTTGCTTGCCTTTTTCTTCAATATAGCACGAACCTCGTTCCCCGACACTCGGCGCAAATACCAAGGCACTCATTATCCACGAGAATAATATCCAGTTTCTATCTGGAGGACGCGAGATGGAATTTCCATGCGGTCGACAGAGGCGTCAGGAAGCGGTGTTAATTAACTCTCCGGCCAACGCCCGTGTTAAATTCCGGCGTCATTCTTTCATTGTACCAAGATCACGTGACGGGCTAGTTGGTTATACATTACACAATTGAAGGTATAGCGCTAAAGACGAGGACAAGTAGAAGACACAGACACGGACAAGGACAAGTCTTCTACTTGTCCTCGTCTTTAGTGCTACTTTTAATTGTGTAATTCTTTCCTTGATTCACCGTGCAACCTATATACATCCCTAAATATCACACCGTCAATCTCCTTGAAATAAGAGTGTGCCAATTTAGCTTTAGTAGGTTGAAACCTGCAATAACATGTGAACATCAGCCACGTCTCTTTTATTCTTTTCCCAT
Organism: Ixodes ricinus; assembly: GCA_037355805.1. NCBI lineage: Eukaryota > Metazoa > Arthropoda > Arachnida > Ixodida > Ixodidae > Ixodes > Ixodes ricinus. The sequence continues at coordinate 85,711 of JAZHYW010024719.1, read as the reverse complement.
CGTTTCTTTACCCAACTTTAGCGGGGTCTTGTAGCTTAATAATATGCGTAGGTGTGAGTTTAAATCAATTTCAACAGTACAACACATACACGGGCTCAACAATTAACACAAAACAAATTGATGAAGGTGACAAAAAAAATTAAGTTTCATGTTTGTAATTATCAGCTTAAGGTCGGTCGGCCTTTGAGGTGCGGATACACTGGTTTACGATATATAGATAAGAAATTCAGCCAGTACAGCCCCACTGCTACTGGGATCTTTAACGTCGCATCACGCAGTAGTGACACACTACCGCACACCGGCATGATGCTCATCCAGATCGAAACGGACAGGAGTGGGGTTTGAACCCAAGACCCTTGAGTTCCGCAGGGTGTGCTTTCGCTCCGCGTGCTCCGAGCTCCGATGCGCTAATACACTCGGCCACCAATCCCCCTATGAAGCGTGGCAATCCACGCGTGTGGCACAAACCTTTACAACTGGTCATCGCTTCCTTCACGCCGGGTAAGAAACGCATAGCGCGTCTTTTCAACGATTAGGCAAAAACGAGCTACAATGTGCGTCTACTTAAAAAAAATAAGAAACGGAGCACGGGACATAAACATATAAAAGCGCATACAAGGCACGTGGGAAGCTATTCCAGCAAACCTGACGAGTACCCGCAGCGATCTGTCTTACCTAAAGTTCCTATATAAAATCTTCCTACAAGTAGCGACATTCTTTGAAACGCCGACTGCGTGGCGGTGCAAGTTTTAGGAAGCGAATGGCGGCGCACAGCAGAAAACTGAACTGAATGACGCCATTTTGTTCAAGCGGAGTGCGCTTTGTCATTTGTATTGGTTGCTGTTACTTGTAAAAAGAAGCATCAAGGGGACTTTAGTTTTACCCCTTTACTGTTCAATATCTTTGAATGATTTGCATACCTCTGATGACTGGATATCACTATACAACAGTGTTTGCTGATAATATCGCCTTCTTCATGTCAGCTAAATATGTTAAGTATGGACACTGACAGGGTTATTCAGGCTCGCCGAGGATTTTAGTTGTGCGTGGCATTTGAGAGCCCAACTACCCAGAAAAGAATTTGTGGCTCGAAATTCGTTTTTCCTTCCGCCCGAAAACCGCCGATCAAGAACTGGCCGGTTTGAGTCGCGCTCACTCTCTTCTCCGTGGTCACGGGCCGTTTTCCAATGTTTAGACACAACCACCAAATTTCATGAAAGTCACAAGTTATTGAAAGCACACACTAATATGCAAAGATATATATATATATGAAACCGATTTTTTGTGGCTTTTAAAAATCTGCAAATACGTTGATTAAAAAAGTTGCGCGGAGAACCGGAAGCATTTTGTGCGTTCACTGCGTAATTCTCAACATGGCGTCGTATCGCGTATCGTGGGTCTCGCGGGCTGGACGACGATGGCAGCGGACGACGGGCGTGGACCTCTACTTCAGAACTGTCGTTCGCGGTACCGGCGAATTTTGTCTTCCTTCGGAAAGGAAATTTTGGACCGATCAAAAGAATTGGTACGACACGCCCGACAAGCAAGCCGATTGCACCAAGACGTCGCCGAGCCGTCGTCCCTTCTCGTGGCTGAAGGCATCGCTCGCTCAAACGTCAAGCACGAAGTGCGTACTTCGAGTTGAATATGCACGCCTACGATTTCTTGTACGAATGTAGTCAATGCGTGGTGCTGCCTGACTCCAAGCCGGGAGTGCTTTTGCTGGAGGGAAATCGGCAGCAAACTTTCCAACCTACAGTCGACCGGCTGCATTACTACGAAGAGTTCCCCCAGTAGCTTAGTGCTAAGATGTCCGCTTTGGGCCGATGACGGCGACTCCAAGCCGCGGTGATGCCGTACGCGGCGATGTTCCAAATGACTACGCAGTGATTCTGCCTACCCTGCCGACAGGAGCCATGAAATGCAGACTTGTGCTGCATGCTGATTCCCGGGGTCGGCCGTACCGTGCTGAAGACTTTCTATAGGGCCTCTGAACCAGGTGGGAGTTCGGGAAGACGTAGCAGGACTTGGTGCGTTTCAAATGGGGCACGTCTGGCTGCTGAAGCTGCACACCACCTCCGCGAAAGAGAAACTTCTGCGAAGGGGACCATGCTGGTGAAGGGGCGACCATGCCTGGTCATTGATCCAGAAAAATCAGAGCTGAAGGTAAAAGTCTACTGGGTGGCATTCGACGTTTCTGCAGGCGCCCTTCGACGGGCCTCTGAGCCATCCTGGGAGGTCAAGGGTGTCACCCGCGAGGAATGGAGAATCGAGGACCTGGCAGACGTGAATTCCGCTACCGTCATCGTACGCACAATGCTCCGTGAAGACTTAACACCGGAGTTCCTGCCGCATCAGCTCCACCTTTACGGAGGCACGCTGCTGGTTGTTGTCCCCAGACGCGCACCGGTGTGCCCCCGCTGTCGACGCACGGGGCACATATACGGCGTGACTGTAGAGTGCCGAGGTGCGAGGAGTGTCGAGCCTTCGGGCATGAGGCATAGGATTCCGTACGATCGTACGATCGAGCTGCTGCCAGCAAGACCACCGACAGCCAGGACAGAAACCTCGTAAGGGATGAGGAAGAGGCCAAGAAGGGCGGCGACGCCAACCTCGAGGATTTCTTCGCCAAGACCCTCAGACGTTCGGTCAGCAGCGACGCGCCCTGTTAGCAATGCCAGCAGGCCAGGTCTCCGTCATATATCATTGACGGCAGAAAGCACTGTTGGTGAAAATGGGCCTAATGCGAAGACCACCAATGAGACGACACCGGCTGCAAAGGACGCGACCGATGCACTGGAAAACGGAGATGGTACAGCAATGAACTTCGCGACTGAGGTGGTCAAGCGAATGCTCAGAGACCCGGAGCAGGGAACCGACCAGTCGCTTCAGCAGACTGAAAGTCCCTGGTTGGTATAGTGACGAGCAAGAGGGGACGACGCGCTGGCCGCAGCCATTCTTCGTCTCTTCCCAGGTTTCTGTGAGCAGAACACTTCCGGTTAAAACATGGCTGGACTAAAAGGGCATATTCGATCCCCTGTCTGTGAATTGCATCTTGTACAAAAGGCCCAAGTCGATAGTGCATGTGTTTTTAGATTGTTGGGATGCGGCGTTCTACTGGGATGGTACTGCAGCGAAAAACTGAAAAAGGAACTTCCTTTAAGCGCACACGGAACACGTTTTCTGCCGGTTGTCCCAACCGACTCTGTACCGTATGATTTACTTATGGTTATTGGCTTACACAGAAGAGCCACATGCCAGTGCGGCGTGCTGATGTAGACGCTCGACCAGTGTGTCACTATTTTACTCAGAGCATTAGTCAGATTAGAGAAGTGTATAAGGTTTTGGGCAATGGGTCTGATTAGTTGCCAATCCTAAACGGACTGGTCCCATTAAGAGCGTGTTAATCAGTCTGCGACCGCCGTAATTCAACTTGCTCCTTTTTATAAGTGTTTCTGAAGTCGTATTTGTAAACAAATAATGTCCGGCAAAAAAGGTAAGATGTCTCGCTTTACACGCTGTGCAGACCCAGGTTCAATCGCAAGTGTGGGGGAGAACCTTTTTTTTTTTTTTTTGGTAGGAACATTTTGCGATATTTTCATCTTTTTTTTACAATTATCCCTGAAAAAGAAGAAAAATGATGCTGGACGAAACGTCGCTAAACCAATGATCTCGGATTTTTTTTTTTTTGACACCTGCGAACCCACCATGGTTGCTTTCCACAAAATGCAAGGAGCATATAAATCGGGTAGCGTCCGCTTTCCGAGGTGCCCGTAAATGTTCCACAGGAATTGCAGCCAGCCACCGGTCCCGATCCCGCTGATCTGGGTAGACTTCTAGCAGACTCTGCCGCACAATGCCACTTCCGGATGCAGGACGTGCGGAGGCAGCTCTTCACGCAACACCTTTGGGGGCATTCTTGTCGGAGCCTACTACGGGAATTCACCACGGGCACTCACCAGTCATATCCAACCCTTCAATGTAGGCCAAACAACTCATCTTGAAGTGCATAACAGCGAGCGGAACAAATATAACTGCAAAGGGATCGCAATGTTAACAATGCCCGCAACGCGTCGTCTTCTGCGCGCAACCAAAAAAAAAAAAAAAAAAAAAAAAAAAAATGGAGGGAAAAAAAAGCCACGTGAATTCCGCCACTCACTCCTTTCCTCTATACTTCTCCGACCTCCCTGCGCTAGGTTTCGGTTTCGGCTACGAGCAGTTGCGTTTTTTGACTTTATTAAAAATGTACGTGACTCTGTAGCAAAATACTAATTGGGCAGTCTTCCGACACCATAATAAATCGCCTGGCAAAAAATGAGAATTCCTTTGGAGGTGTCAGTGCTCCCTTTAAGGCCTTGTATACGGAACTATAAAGTTATTTCGATAGCCTATTGCATCAACGATGGCTGCACCCGCGGCAGCGCTGGCTTTTACGACGTTCTGTAACAGAGGCTGCGGGTCGTTATAAAGTCAGCCCTCAACCCTTGAACATGCCCCCTCCTAATATATTTGATGATACGACGGTGTGTGCATACCTCCCCTGCATTCCGAAACACGGGTGCGTCGCTAACGATGGCCAAGGGCGACGCAACAGACGCCGCCATCTTGTCCGCGCCTTTAAGGTAATAAATAGCTAATCAAAGTGTAGTAACGGCTAGGAAAAAGGCAATGCAACTGCTGCCTCCTTACTAGCTTTTTACTTTTTTTTTCTTTCTTAAGAGTGGGGACCGAGTTCACACTCGTATTAACCTCACGAGCCTCAGTGAAACAAAAGGGTCGGCACCTCGCGGAACGATACTATTTTCCCCCTTTATGTGTTGAATTGAGATATATGTTGGTGCATCTTTGATTAGCTTAATGTTATTTTACCATGCCATATACGTTTCAAACGCCAAAAGCATTGTTTCTTCCTTCGACAACCACATCTTTTATATAACTACTTCACGCAGCGTATTAAAATGCGCCGAACTTGCTTTTTCTTTTGATGATGTGACGATACTACTACACGCCACTACTGAACATGCTGGTCATTAGACGCGAGTCTTTATGCACTCCACTTAAAGATACCGATTCAATGCATTCTAGACAAACCTCGCCCAAGAGCCTGGCTGTCTATTCAGCGGAAGGAATTATTGAATAGCTGCCCCATTTTAGTAAATGTTGGAAATAGTATAGTTAACCAATACGTGTATCTTTAAAATATTTTTTTTCTTCTGCAGATCAAAACTTTCTGGAAATTTAACATCTCTAGCCAGAACTGCGCACTCAAATAGCACGGTCCATACCAGGACTGGGCATCAAGGTCTCGGGTCAACGGGAAAAACCGTCTCGGGACAAAGCCCACGAGTTGCCACGACAGCGGGCCGTCAACAGAATCTTTGTGCAGCCTAAAGACCTCGAAGAAATGATCGCAGGACAGGACACTCCATGACTTTGAAGCACCACCTTGTCCCTCGTCACCTGCGAAGACTGCAACAAACCACCACAGGCGAAAGCAAGAAAGAAAACAGGCGCAAAGAGCAACGTCACCAACTGCGGGTAAACAATTTATTGGAAACTCCTAATTGTTTTTTGAAAATATTTTGATTTATAGTCTGTTGTTTATATTTTTTTAGATTGACATCTTTTTTTATCACACATATGGAAAAACACTACTATATTTCGTTTCACTTAAGGTTCACACGCAGCCGGTGCTACGATCTGATGGGATCAATCAGACGACGTCAAAAGCGCACCATCATGGAGTTCGTCATGCTTCTGTACGTGTTCTATCATCGCTGAACCAATCATAGACAGGAAAGGTTCAGTCACTTGCGCTTTTGGCGCTGCTTGATTGGTTCTATTACCTCATAGCGTTGGCTGCGCCTCGACTTCGGCTGAAACCAAATATATGAAAAGTATAATGGCTTTTTAGAAAAGACTGCAACGTATGGTTCTTACCGGGCGTCGCCTGAGGCCGTGGGTCCACTTGACATGATAAAGGGCTGAGTCACAAAGATGCATCCACTGCGCGCTGGAATATAGATTAATTACTGAAACAAGATTATTAACCGAGCTGAGCGACGTTTCGAACGATGGGGATGTGGTCATTGAAGGGGGCCACGTCGTTCCGTCTACACGTCAGAGGCAAGCAAGCTTTTCGGTTGGTATATATACTGAAATAAGGGTAGTTACGCAGGCTAGCTAGTAGAGCGATCATATACTTATAACCCCTAGATAAAGGAACAAACGAAGAGAAAGAGAGAGGGAACACAACGACGTCGTTGTGTTGTCCGCTTCTTTTTCTTTCTCGTCGTTTGTTTCCCTTGTCTCGGGGATTGTAAGTATATACTATACATGCATGCTTGTGTTGGTTGACAACCATTCTGGTACAAACAATTCCCGGCGCTCGCGATTTTGAGAAAAATGATCACAATTGAATGCTGACCGCGGACGGCATGATCAGGATCTTTCTCAAGTTCACAATGCAATGTACGAGCAAACTTTTTAATGCGTTTGCATTAGAACGCCTGTCTTTTGTTTGTCAGCGCCGGGGAGAGAGGGAGAAGGAGGGGAGCAGGGTGACGCGTGCGACGCTCCCATTGGTCCGAAGTGCTGACGCCAGCACGCGTCAAACTCCCTGTCTCCCCGGCGCTGACAAACTGACAGACACCGTCGTGCTTTCGTGAAAACCAGCTTTCTGTTTTCGTCGAAGCCACGCGCACAGCTGGCGCGGAGCCAGAGAGGAGGAGGCGCCACGTAACACCTCCTAAATAACAAGGCCACAGTGCTCAATGAGATGGCGTCATCAGAGAGGCTAACGCTGAACACAGATTGGAAATGCTGCGTCAGCGCTCGGCTTCGAGTCAAGTTTGAGGCAAAACGTTGACGCCCTACGCAATTGTGGTCTCCAGTCTGTGCCCAGCGTTGGCCTTCTCTCATGATACCATCTCATTCAGCACTACACCTTCGTTGTCTAGAAGGCGTTGCGCCGCGTCATGCGTTAGTGTTTCCCAAAGAGGGATAGTGTGGTGCTTCTATAGGGTCATGCTAACGCATTTCCTAAGAATCCACAAATGAATCTTTCTATAATTTTTTTGACCAGACCAGTACTTACTTATGACTTGCAACTTGGCAATTTGAGACCAATACTTAATTAATACTTGTCTTAAACATTCTTGTAAGCGTTACTCGAAAAAGCGTAACGACACACGTTCCTCGTTAATTGCAAATAGATATTGAATGCGTTACCGGCTAACGTTACTTTAAAAATGTAATTAACGCTTTATTTTTAATATTAAAAGATCATGCACGTTAGTTGTTCCTTAACGTTTTTATTAATGAAAAAAGTGCTACAATTTTCACATTATAGATATACGTAAGTGAAATAGTTCAAGAAGCGATATGAACAAAATCGAGACCGTGCTGTGCTTGTTACTATATGTGTCTTTCATCTTCAATTTTATTTTTGTTTTCAGTACGATTATGTCAAATCAATCAATTATATTTCCTCTCCATCTGAGAGGGGAAGGCAGGGAAAAAAAGCAGCATGTCGCTACTTGACGAAGCCCCCGCCTCCCCTTTACATCCGCAGAAGAAACACATCCTATGAGTGAGAGAACAAGGCAAACATATATAAAGACAGGTAATCTAGTGCTTGCACAGGACAGTGGTGCCAATTATATACAGTGCGAAGGGTTAAACAAGGTAAGCATAACTCAGAGCAGCACACGCTTGCTCCGAGAGTTTAGTAATGAGCACACTACATTGTACATTGACTTTCAAATATATACGTAACTGCGTCTGCACCTTCAAAACATGACAACACCTATTCAATAGATCACTCAAATAGGTCACGAATTTCCTTGCTTGTGTTTGCCACGGAAATTCCCTTTGGCTTCAAGGTACCACCGCGACGCCCTTGCGGTATCATTATCTCACTTTTTCATCGTGACTGACAAAGATACTGGTTTGTAGCACTGAATGATTTGAAGATCGTAAAGACATCGTAATTTAAAAGCCGGAGTCAGACTGCTTATTCATCATACAGAAGACAGTCTGCAAACAGATTCGAGCGCACGCAAGTCACCACGGGATCCGCGCTTCGAATGCCGCTTGGCGGTAGGTTCAAGGAGAAAGCTTGGCACGCGGCATTTGAACCACGGGTATTGCGGTGGATCGTAGTTTGCAGACTGTCTTTTGTACGAGGCGTGAGCAGTGCGACCCCGGCATAAGGTAACAGTGAAGTGGCTACAATATTCTCAGCCATAAAACGTGGTAGTGCCCAAAAATGCTGTCAGAAGTGTAAAGTATATGACGCTTCCTCAACCTCAGCGTGATGACCTTCTGTTTGTGCTGTGCGCACAATGATAGAAATATCGCTAATATAGAATGAGAGAAATAGCATTGTTTTTATTCGTTGACGTTCTCGCGATGAAATGTAATGTTTAACGTACATTCCTGAAATCTTAAAATAGAAACGTAAGCATGTGTTGCCGGCTACTTTTTTTAACCTTAGGAGTAGTTGCGTGTCACGGTTACGGTAAAAATGTAACGTGTTACGGTAACGCCAAAACGGCGGCTTGGGTGAGTTGGTTTTTCATGTCTCAAAGATAACAGCGCAAGTAGGAATTACACAAACACACGTCACCACAGGCACACAAAAAACAATCACACTGAGTGAGTGCCTTGTCTATTGTGAATGTGTCCCTACGTGTGATTGTTTTTTGTGGCCTCTGGTGACGTGTGTTTGTGTGGATTCCCTACTTGCGCTGTTATTTTTGAGACATGGTAACGCCGTTTTGTGCTGAAGTTAACGCCGAGGTCGGTAGTTACTCGTCATCTCCAATTTACAGTTGCTTGGGGTCGGCATCTCTGTGAGAGTTCTGGTTATGGCGGCCTCGAATTTAGCACGCGCGCTGAAACTTGTGCGTCAAGTATCGATTGACATGGCGCCAACGTTATCCGCCAAGTAAAAGGGAGGGCTCCATAGCAGAGGCTCCTTAATAAAGCTGCATTCTCCCACGCGACCTGTTACACCGTACCGCACCTCTACTACATACTTTTTTAAAAATCTTACTAAGTCACTGACAGGATTAAAACGGTAGGGCGTCTTTTTCAAAATCCCGGCCCTGCAGCACGTGCACGAATTCGTCTTCCCCGGGCTTTGACTGCTCGAACACGCCCGAAGCTCAGGAGACGTGGAAGGGTTCCCGCAGCGCAAGAAGCGCTCGTCCTGGACGCGTGGACGCCTGTGAGACCTTCCTGCCATTCCCATACTGTATAGCGCCGAGATGTTTCGGTGGCGCCCTCTTATGAGTTCTCCGTTCATGACGTCACGGCCAGACGTTTCGTCGTTATGACGTCATGAATTGTAATCTTTGACTACTTATCATCACTTGCAAACTACAAGTTAAGTTCGATGCTATGTAGGAAAAGAAACAGAAACAGTGGAGTCTTGGAGTTATCGAATTCTGAAAACAACGTCGTTACAACTGACACTCCGACATTGCGCCGATTTTCGTCGATAAAAGAAAAAAAATAATCCAGATAAAGACGTCTCAGTGAACGTTTCGGCCAATGTGCAAATTGTGACCACAGCGACGCTTTTGATCGCACTACGTCGCTAATACAGACCTGTCCTGAGCTTCTGGCCAGTGCCATTTTCAAAGTTGGGGTCGGTGGCCGAGTGGGCTATAGCCTAGGCACACCAGCTCGGAGCACGTGGAGCGAAAGCTCGAGCTGCAGAACCCGAGGGCCCTGGGTTCAATCCCCACCCCCTCTGCCCGTTTCGTATCTGGATGAGCATAGTACCGGCGTGTGGTCGTGTATCAATCACTACTGCGTGGTGCACGTTAAAGATTCCAGGCTAGCGGCTGTACTGCACTGGCTAAATTGCTCATTTACAGCTGGGAGACAAGTCGCCCGTTAAGTCAGACAAGTTCTAGGCTTTATAAACATACAGACACCCATTTTTGTTTGCCATTTTCAACATTCGTGCTTGCAGCGCGACGTGATTTGCGTGCTTTCCCAAGTGACGAACACGCGCGTGCTGGGCCGTGAAGATCGTAAGCTGGATTGTGGGTATATGCAAACATTTGAACGGTCTATAGTCTCTGGGATATGTTCAGGACGTAGTGACATCCCTCGGCATGTAACCTCCATATTTATTTCGGCGTTCTTCTAACGCGTACCAACATCGCAGGCCTGCCACGTTGCGCTACTGCGACTCGAAACGTGTTAAATTGAAGACGCGTGTCGCCGCAAGCCGCCATATTTGACAGCGGCAGCCGCGGTGTCAGGCGCGCGGACGGCGGGCGAGCTGTCATTGGCGGGCGTCCGCCTCCAATCAATAATTCAGGCCCGGCGTTGTCATAACGACGGGGAACCCGTCGTCCCAGCTTTAGACCTAACAAGTGTCCCCAGCCAAGCGCGACGGCAGGCGAGGGTCCTGTCCGCTCGGCTGCCCGCGTCGCCGACGGGGCTTCGCCTGCTTTTGTCCTCTTCAGGCTCGAAGCGTGGGCGAGCGACGCACTTGAAGGCTTTCGACAGCTAGGGGCGCGCGCGGAGGCCCCCGGCGACTGAATGCGGCTGCCTCGGGCCTCGGCGACGCTGCAGGAGTCCTCGAGGGCGTGATGCGACACACGGAAGAGTGTCTCCTCTTTTTGGGGCTCTCTCACCTGTATGGTGCGGTGCTCGGAGAGGATGCAGACAGCAGGGACGCGAGCCCGCTTCTTTCTACGCTTTCTTTTTTTTTCTTTTTTTAGAAAATGAGATTTTGAAAACTACGAGTCAAGCGCTACATTAACTCCAAATCATAAAACGAAAGAGAGAGAGAGAGAGGGGGGAGGGGGGGGCGAGAGGTCTGCATATACACTAAGACTGTAGGGATATCATGGCTCACGTTTTCAGACATTTCGTTGTTGCTTCGCTGCGAGGTTCCCGGTGGTGTCTAGAGGATAATGGTGTGTTCAAAATATCATCGAGCCTATCATCATAGAGGTTTGGAAAGGTCGCTTGGCCGCACTGAGCTCGTCTACTCGGGAATGCCAGCTTTACAGGGGATATTGGTAAATAACAAACGTTCCCGAGGAATGAAAAGTTTTTAAGGAAATGTCGAACTATACGGAACTTTTAATTCTGATATATGGTATAGAGTCTCTACGCTATTCCAGGTCCACAGGAAAATTACGTTCCTTCAATATGGTGGGCGAAAAATTCACGATATTCCGAAAGTGGTTTGAAGTGCGACCCACTGTACACAAAACATGTCGGAGGAATTAAAAGTGTACGTTCCTGATTTTGTAATTAGAAGCTATTTAAAATTTTAGTATTGCCTTCCTGAATTATTCGGGGTGATACCACACTATTTTTGTAGTTGTCCCGGGTAATAGTACGATTTCTGCACTTCATCGGAGTTTTACTGAGAACTGACGAGAGAGGCGCAAGACGCGAATTTTCCAGGATTGTCAAGGACCAGTGTGCTGCAAGTTGACAAATTTGAAAGAGAAAGCATCAAAAGAACAGTAACTTTCAACGAACCCGCTTTATTTCAACGCCCAACTAAGTGAGTTATGCGATTTGTGCACTTGGTGAACTGCATAGTGCTCTGTGCGTACCATGCAACTCGCCAAGATCCACGTACCAAAAGCCAGAGAACGCCACGTGAAGCATACTAAAGTCGTCAAACTAGAAGTTATCAACCGCAGCGAAGTCAACCTGTCCCTCAGATGGGACGCTCTGCGTCGCCACCATGGATAGCAGTACGCATAAATCAGATGCCCATCCAACCGGCTATAAATTTTTCTCCGGGTAAGAGAGATATCAATAATGTGTAGTCAATTGGAAACACGTTTGAGTTCTTTCAATGCACGCGCATTGTTCATAGATACCTGTGTCCTGTGTTATCCGGGACAAGCTTTTTTTTACTGAAATGCTATGGAGAACCAGCGCATGCATTCTCAAAACAGGGAACACTTATCATCAGGTTGCTCTCTTATGAAATGCCTCCTCCGTATACGGAGTAAAGCAAGCACCGGCGGATCATAAATTCAAGCAAAAGTTAGGGACTCAAAACAATACCTCAATGTTATTTGAGGTCGAAGTTGCTTATTAAACAGTTGAGCTGCTTCGCTTGTCCCAAAAAAAAAAAAGCAATTGGTCAACTTAATTACAAAGTTCTCAGCTGCCGTCGGTCAGAACTCCCTGCAATCTAAGAAACGTTTTTTTGTGTCCTTTTCTTTGGTTTTAGTAAACATATCAGATGCGATGGGGCGCCCGTCCATCGTACGTTTTTCTTACTCTGCCCTCAGCCCTTTCTGCGTTTTTAAATCAGGATGAATAACTCAAACTACACTAGCCCAACTTTCCACCCTCCTGCGAATATCCCGCCTACAAGGCTGTCTGTCAAAACAGATCGATCCTGTTCGCTTCCTGGACCTTGCACCCACTCGTACCGGGCTAGAGGAGTTTGCAACATTTCACGACCTTGAGACGGTCGGGAGCGTAAGCGCGAGCGCGGTATGTCCGAATCCTAATTTCCATCAAGCGTTCCGCTAGTGGAACAATTTCCCTGGACAATGGGTAACGCCACTCAGGCGCGCTGCGTCAGACAAACGACCAGAAACGCGAAATAACATGGTTTTTTCCCCCCGCCGAGAAGCTCAACAGCTCGTCCGCTTCTGCACGTCGCCGCGCTGACTGTTCTGCATCGGCAGAAACAATCACCGCGCGCGCGGCTCCCGCGTGGAGCACGGGTAGGCGTAGAAGAACACAAAGGAATGACACTTAAGTATATACACGTGTTTCGCATGCACGCATCGCAATCATTAGGTCTTTCCCCACCTCGCTCGTTGCCTCGAAAAACATAAATGCTTAGCGGAACGGTATAACGTATAAGCAGGCTACTGCGGCGGTGGTGCTTCATTTCCCCCGCGGCCGTGGCTTTCTGCCGCGCGTCTCTCGACCCATGCTACCGGAACCAGGACTAGAGGAAGCATCTGTCACTTGTTTTTTCCTGCTTACATGTGTGTCCACGCATATATGCAGGCGCATGCCTCAAACCCCGCTGGCTGGAGCGAGCGCGCGCGAACCGTGCGTCATTTGTCACCGGGAACTCCAACCGACATCGGTACAACCGCCCATTATGTTGGCAGACGACCGTTTTTCGGGGTCGACCTCTCGTCTCTGAGTGTTCGCGGGCCGCGGAGGTTACGAACGTGGAGGGAACACAAACCGAAACCACCTCGTCAGTTAGAAGCCGGTGTTTGCTTCGGACTTTTCGAGGGCGAAAGCAAGCAGCGGAAGAGACCAAGCTGATAGCGGCCATCTCTGCGAATTCACGAAGTCACGAGAGCGTAATCCATCGGGGGGCGGTTCGTCACACTGCGGGTACGAACACGACTGTTTTTGTGTTTCCGGCGTAAGCCCACGACGAAAGTCGACATCAGCTATACGTTGAGCGAGCCTTCTAAAACGCCACTATGCGACTATGCGAGCACCCCATCACCGCTCTGGCCGCCATTGGGATTGAGGAATTAGGCCGATAAGGATTCGCGAGAACCAATCACGAAGTAAAAAAAGGAAGAGAGAAGATAATATGCCACTCCCCGTGGTGACCTTATAATAGCGAAAGCCTCGGGTATGTAACCTGGCTGGCTCACGGCTTAAGCAACTATAGATTCCGCACAATCCAGCAATCGGAAATATATTAGGGTAGCAAGGTGATTCAAGCCAATAACTACGGTGATCAATCAATCGGCACGGGAGGAACGAAGACACAACCCGTTCAATTGTGTATTTCTAAGGTTGTTGCATGAGCCAAGCAAGGGTTCGACTTGCTTGAAGTAAATCAGGCGTAAAAATAAAAGCGCGCTAGTTTGACTTGACCGCGTCAGCAGTGTCCATCATAGCCGTGTTGACAAATGAAGGTGGTAGAATTTTTTTAAATCGGCCCCGCCATTAACTTCAGCTAGGTCGTGACGACTAAATTCGAGACTTATTTCCAAAATGCACAAAAGTTGAAACCAAAACGACACAAATATAGGTGGAAGCGGCCTTGATGATTATGAACCGAGTTGATCAGGCCCTTTTCGTAGTATCTGTGTTGATGCGTCATGATATCTATCAAAAAAGCAACTGCTCATCATTGGTTACGGGAAGAGATCATGAAAAACTCAGGCTGCCTAGATGGCGGCTATGGATGCCTACAGTCTCTCAGAATAAAAATGTAATTACTAATTTGACGTCAAGCAGTTTTTGTCTTTCCTTCTTGTATTTTCTTCTTGAGCCTTCTTGCGACTTCTGTTGCGTGTCGTCCTTCGTCCTCGCTAGTCTCGGGGTTTTAGTATATTATGTAGAGGTGTGCGAATAGTGAATTTGAATCGAATAGTGCTGAATAGTGGCCAAAACGTTGAACGTCGAATTGAATACGAATACAAAACATTTTATTCATAATGCTCCTAATAAAAAAAAAACGCATAAAAAAACAAAAGAACTGTGTTTTATTTTCTGGCAGGGGCAGGATTCAGGTACGGGCTAAGAGGGCTGCAGCCCAGGGCCCCAGCCCTCGTGGCGCCCCATGCTGTAGGTCGTGAGAAAAAAAAAATGAACACAAAAAATATTTTTAAGCAAAAAATGAAACCAGAAAAATCCATACTGCAAACCAAATATTTTGGAAAATATTTCCACAGCATTCAAGAAGGAACGTATGACGAACATAATGGAATTACAAACAAAACCAAACAACACTCTGCGACGCGAGCTTCTTTGATTGGTGTGCCGAAAGGCCCAATAAATTTGACGATGTAACTCAGCCCTCAAGCTACTTCTCGCGTTCTTTTCAAACGGATTTGAGCAAAGAAGACGCGGAGGGACCCCATCCTTCTGGGGTTTTAAATCCCTCTTTAGATGACAAGAAAGGAAACACCGTCAAATGCCTTAATGCCTTTCTCTTTGTCCTGCTCATGCTCGTGCCTACTGTTATAGTGCCTGCAAACACGTGGTACTTGAAGCTTGGCCTTCGACGCTCCCTGGCGAAGGAGACAGAGCTGTCGTCTCCGCAATGGTCTCAGTGAAGTTTTTTTTTCTTTTTCCCCTTCTAATTGTAGCCAGAATGAAATCTTAGACCTTTCTATGAGGCCCCTTTTTCACGTCTGTTCTAGGAACAACGGTGGGCCCTAAGTCAATTTCGCGTTTGCGCCGAGAGCTGCACACAATGCTTTACTTCTCGACGTGTTTACTTACTCTATTGAACCTTTAAGCAAACTCGGTAGACCTTCGAGCAAACGCGAGAACGTTTCCTCTATAACAATGAGTTTAGGATGTTTCTGCCTATTAAAAACCAGAATAAATTCTTCGGCCTTCTCGAAAAAAGTTGCATATGCATTCATTCCTTAGAATTCACAAAAATAAAAAGGGAGGCTGCGCTACAAGGAACGAATGAACGACGTTCATATTTTCCCCTTTAGTAACACGACCAGCATAAGGTGTACCTTTAACGTAGGTCCCTTTGCAATCGGCGAATCAGCCCGCGCTCATGAATCGCGAGTAGATGCCAAACGCGGAGGAATCATGAACTGATTTGCCGCTGGCCATGGAAGGTCCCTTAGCTAAAGGTATACCTTTATGATCGTGTGAATGGGGTATTACTGAGCTTCGTGCTTCGGCCTCTGAGTGGCTGATTTTGTTGAACCTGGGAGTGAAAGTAAAAGGTAGTCAATCAGATCAATTCATTCGTCAGCACAGGCATCTGATTGTGTGTGCCTGTGTGTGTGTGTGCGTGTGTGTGTGTGTGTGGGGGGGGGGGTTATGTGGAAAGCGGAGTTCAAAAAAGAAGAAAGTGAGAAAAGCGACCAAAATATACTAAATATGTAACTAGTTGTCCTCATTCAATAAAGACTCTGCCACCTTGATCATCCACAAGTCTAGACACTGACTACCGAGTTCAATCCATAGATCACGCAAAAGAAACTGGTAAAGATGTTGGTCCGTCTCCACCGTCCCTCTCGGTGACTACAACATGTTAACGTCTGCTACGGATCACCTAGTAATCCGCCATCCTAGCTGCAGAGAACAGAATACTGTTTCAGCGCGCCGACTATAAAGGCAAAGAGTTCGTTCCGGAACTTCAAACTTAGATGGCTTACTGGAAAGCGAGTCATGACAGTCATTAAATTGGCGAGTTGCTGTTCGCCTATATAAATATAAATTCACATAAAGTGATCACAGAATTTGACTCCTTCCTGGGCGATAACATTGCTCAAAAAGGTACAAATGCAAAAGAAGTAAGTATATAAAAATAACTTATAGGCTTTTCAAAATGTACTGTGTTATCCAGTCATATCGTCATCGTCCTCGATGTCGCCATCATCATCATTATGAAGGCCTCACAGGCAA
Source organism: Ixodes ricinus (assembly GCA_037355805.1). Lineage (NCBI taxonomy): Eukaryota > Metazoa > Arthropoda > Arachnida > Ixodida > Ixodidae > Ixodes > Ixodes ricinus. Next base: position 69,337 of record JAZHYW010024719.1, on the reverse strand, counting down.
CCTCAAGCCAGGGCCCTGAAATCTCTTAATCCGGCTTTCTGAATCTCCAGCAAGGCACGCGGAACGGAGAGAGTCTAGCACGAATAAAAACGGTGTTAATGACCACAAACAAACCTGAGACACAGCTGATGGATCTCTCCACCCATCTACGTGCGCAGCGTGCTGAATGACAAGATAGGTATGGTTGAACCGTTTGAATTGGGTGACGTCTTGCGTCACCTATATAAAGCCATGGCACGTCGTTTGAGGCCATGGTGAGTGGTGGAGTTAGCGAAAGAGGCCGGCTCAGTTATCGCTCTTCTTTGTATTTGGATAATCACTTGTCATATTAAGGACGTAACAACCGAGAACAGTGCACAGAGCTGGCTGCAAGTGGTGCAGAAAATGTGAGTTCAAAGTGGCGACATGTGTGGTTTAGAGATTTTCGTCTAGCGCACCCTAAAAGGAGCTGGGAACATGACTGATTCGTTCAAGGAACATGACAAACGAATTACTTTCTGTCGCAATGGTTTGTTAGTCAAAGCTTCCTAAATTCATACTTTATTTAGATTCAACACAAGATTGTGAGGACTATTTCACCATAAAAGCATTGTCCATGAATCGACCGTAATTCGTGCCAGCGGATTAATATTCGACGTCTCGACTTAAGTGGAAACACGAATAGTAAGACTCTAAAAGTCGAATCGAATTATTGGGATAGTCATTATTCAATTTTAATTATAAACTCGAATATTCGCGCGCCCCCAATCTTCTGTTCAATCATTACTAGGTAGTTTGCATCCTAACTTTCTGATACTTTAGTTTTCGATTATAAACCGAGTCTAATGGTTTATTAGTAGCGAGTGTGAAAATATCGAGCGTGCCAACCGGCTTTGCGGTGTTGCGCGTACAATATGTAAACCGGACTATATGAAGTGTGCTACCAGCAATAGTATTTAATTTAACGTTCTAAATATAACCGATTCTACAATCCTATGTAGTATGAAAATCAACAAATAGAGATGCCGTTTCGTTAAAATTTGCATTGGGAAGCTATTTTTTAGCAGATATATTTCCGTGATAGTTGCACTGAAAAGAACAAGTCAATAAAAAAAAAGTATCATCCTGAAATTTTCTTTACCGTACTCAGCGTCACTGGTATCAATGTAATGTTTCATAGCGCAGAAATGGGTGGCGAGTTTTTGAAGTGTAGGTATGCATTTCTATTTATTTCGCAAGTTTTCTCACAGTATAAAAATCTGCAGTGCAGTTTATGTTCTAAGTACGACGTGAGGCTCATCAGTTTCTTGGGAAGCTCCTACATCGCCCGCGAACAGAAAGGAGGCAACAACCGGCGATCAGGATAGGCCGCGGGGGAACGTGAGCAGTCCCAGCTTCTGCCGATAGATGGCGCGGCAAGTCCAACAATTTTGGAAGTCGGATGGTCGTTTTTCAGTTTTGTCTCTCTTTCTGTCTCTCTCTCTCTCTCTCTCTCCCGGTCTCTACGCCTCTTGCGTTAATTTTCATTTTTGCCCTTTATTCGTCGAGCAAATAATTTTGTGACTTGATGGTTTATCAAAACCCGATTTTATCAGATGGTCTTTTTTTTTTTGCTTTAGAGTTTGTGGTGAGATAACCGGTACTAGCCACTGATGGTCAAACATTCTGAAATGTCAATCGAGAAGTTGTCGACGGACGAACCTTACACTTTTGGGGCGAGTTTACTCAGTACATATTGAGTCGTAATTTCATTTCAGGAACTCTGGTCACACCAGATCACAGTCTTTTTCGCGCATGTGCCTCCACCAATATTGATCCAATCATGGGCGAAATATGTGTCGTGACATCGCGTTTTTTTGTCGGTGCGTTTGTGGTTTGTGTTGCAAACGAGCTTGTGGCACTGATCTGACCTAGACACCTGGCCTTCTGTGGGCAGCCATCTTTGCCCACTGGGCTGTGGAAAGCGTTCCGAGCATGCGCAGTAGCCCTCTTTCGCGAACTATAAGACGCCGCGCACGCGTCCACAGCCCAGTTACTCGGCATTCTTCATCCGGGTAATAAGCGCCGGAAAAAAGTAGTCTGTGAGATGAAACGGAGTACAGTGACAGAATTCCAGAAACGAACGACATAAGTCTCTCAATTTGCATACAAATCTCCCAATCCCGTCAAAAAAAAAAAAAAAAAACGATGTTATTTGGTTTACTTTTTAACGCAGCTTTCTTACAAGATATTTGGACTCCTTTTCACTTCGGGAAAGGGGAAGGTATCGTTAAAGAAACACTTTGGTCATATAAAAAACTGTCTTTAGACATTGTCGAAGCATGTACGAAGCAAGCATGCTCTTCAAACATGCCCGGGCTCTGTCCGCGGAGAAGTTTGTCATCATGTCGGCAGACCGTGTCTTTTGTACGATGTACGAACAGCGAGCATGCTCGAGCCCCGGCCGAACGCCGACGCGCCGCTCGTGCGATTAACCTACGCTTCGCTTTGACTTCCTTTGGGGGGCAAAAACATTCGGCACTATACGAACGACCTTGTCGTCGTCTCGGGAGGGGTCGGTGCACAAACCGATGTAGCAACCGGAAAGCTTTGCGCCGATGCACACCCAGGGGGCGCGCAGCATCGAATGAAGGAGCGAGACACCTCCGTGAGAGGAGGCGTGGCAAGGATTACTTAGAAAGAGGGAGAGAGGGAAGACATAATTGAGCTACATTTCGTACCCCTTGAAGCCTACTTTGCAGCTATACTTCATTGCTATAAATTACCCGTATCCTTATTTTTTTTTTTCTTCTCAGGAATGACGAGGGTGGTTTCGGCAACGAGGGCATATATTGGGGCAGTCATGTTTTGAACCCCTTCTCTCGCTGGAAAAAGCACTACGAAGTGACCAGGGAATCGGTGGTTTTCATTAAAACACACTATATGACACCAGTCGATCGACGGCCTTGTTGGGTGCTGAAACGCACGCGTGCGTATACCTTCCTAAGAGGGTTCCTATAAGAGGCAGGCCAGAAACGCAGGTTTGTCAGATATAAGTGGCGACTGCTTAACTGCTGATACCTAAAATGGGTTACAAAATAACGCCCGCCCGCTTTCATCAGCAAAAAAAGAAAAAAGTAAAAACTACTAAAAAATAAAAAAGACAGTATTTTGTATTATGAAAGTTTAGTCGCAAAATACGAACTAACGCTTGCATAATAATAAATTCCCGAAGCTTGGGAAGCTAGTAATGCCTTCGAGACATCGCAGAAATCGCCTGTCCCTGGTTTAGACTGAGCTATCCGTATGCTTTCCATTAGCAACTTACTTCCCGAACTCAAAAATCCCTCACGAGTTACCCTCGTAAGCTCACTTCTAAAAATAAAAAAAACACTTAACATTGAAAAAAAAAATAGTGAAAGTTTGGGTGGGCACGTGTGCCGTGAGATGACCTTTTCACGAAACAAAAAAATATATTAAGCACCACATTTACGTCGCGAGACATATTTTGAGTTAGGAGCGATCCTGGTACATCAGCGTGTCAATTACAAATATTATTCATGTTTTAAAATCGGCTCTAAAAAAGACCAAATTCCAACAAATACATTTTTATTGCACTTATTTTTTTGTTTAATTTACGTCTATGTCATAAAATAAACCTACATCAATCTCTTTCGGTACGTCGCCCCGAAATAAAATAGCACAAAAGAAGCACGTTCGCAAACTCAAAATGACTGTCGCGACTGAGTTAAAGTGCATTTTTGAATGAATCACGCAAGTAATGAGTTAAAACACTTTTTTTTTGTCGCGAAGAGTTTATTATGCGACACGTGTATCCTTTGTTGGGAGTTCAGTGTCTGTTTAAATTTTATAAATGATCGAATACCGCAAGTCGTGTGTTAAAAGGAAACTGAAGCGGTTCTGTATTTGGTTAAAAACACTTAAATCGTTTTATTGGCCTCCAGAATCACGAATATCTAGGTTTTTTTTCTTTTAACTTTTGGTGCACGGAGGTTGCGGAAAATCCTTTTCAAATTACCGTTGAGCCCGTCCTTCCCGGAGCATTACATCATAAAATGAGTTTTCGAAATTTCCGCCTCTCGCATCTTCGGCGCATGTCAAAGCTATTGCATGTGCACACTTGCTTTTTCTTTTTTAATAAGGTCAGAAAAAGACGTTACGACTGGTGTCTGTGCGGGGGAATAATAAACCTGGCAAGCTTGCAATTGCACGCGCTGGCCACACGGGCGCCACGCGCTTGGCGGCCCAATGATCGTTTAATGACGTAACGACTGTTTTTTTCGTGTTTTCTCGTGTTTAGTTACATCTTCGGGGAAAACAGAAGGTGATATTCAGATTCACGGGATAAAAATACTCTAGAATACACCTCTAACTCCTTTTTTTTTTCCTTCAAGAACCTCTTCAGCTTCCTTTTAACTGCATAAAAGAAGAATTACTGCATACACCATTTGTAAGAGCTATAATTTATATTTCCTTCCGGTATACGTACAGCACAGAGTTTATTGGGTTTCTTTTTTCTTGTATATGAAAACCTGACTGTTTCCACGGAAGCAATATCACCTTACGAACACCCGAGGAAACATATTGTGCTAACCGATCGAGTCATCAGATTGGTTCTTGATTGGCGAGAAGTTGTCTTTTAATCAACTTGTCTCGAGCGTTTTCTGGAATATCTTCAAGGCCGAGTTGCTTAACTTCCCAACCGCGCAAGATTCACGCCTGAAACGTTTTCAAAAACAAAAAAGTAAAAAAAAAGAAGCAACGAAGTATAGAGCTACGAGAGTAAGGCTTAGAAGGAGCTGTTATAAATTACAATTAAAAATATATAATAAATTTTTGCTCGTCGTAAAACTCGTAGAAGTGTGGAAACAGGTTGGTGAGCTCGCACGGGTGGGAGCGAGATGATGAATCTGCTTCCTCGGGCGGATATGCGCTTTTGAAGTCAAGCCAAAGAAAAACTCTTCGCAGAGAAATTCCCCGTTTGGACTCGCGAGTGCGCTTTTATCGGCCCCAATAATCTCTGCTCGGGTATTTTGTGGTTTTACGCTTTCCCGGTACAGCCTAACTTGTCGGAGTCAGTATTACCTAAATAATATTAATAAAAAAAGAATGTTCGTTCTTTTTATACTCGTTGGTTCGAATGAGGGTGTCTGTTGGTGTCGAGCACATAAACGCGCCGTTGAATGAGCGGACGAAGGATGTATTAAGTCACTGCCCGTAGTGAACTGCCAAATCACTTTTGAACCCTTCTCGTTGAAACAAGGTACAGAATGCGCTACCGTTACCGTGTGGCTGGCGTTTACAATCAAGAATTTCTTCTTGAACTCATCCTAAAACCGACGACTTAATCGGTTTTACAACAACACTCCAAAGACGTCGTAGCGAGCATTTGGAAGGTGCCCCACTTCGACTTGGAAGATTAATTGATGACAGCGAATCAATCGCTGTTGACAAACTTATCATTTCTCACATAAAAAAGACGAAGAAGAAAAAACTTGTCATGCTTTTGTTTTATAAAACACGTATTACATAGAAAACTGTAAGAGAAATGATTACTTCCATTACACATGGCTTTGTTTTACCAAAACCGAGCGAACAGCTTCGACCGGAGAGGCAAAAAAAAAAACCGGTTCTGAAGCCTTTTGTGACTGCTTAGGACCGTTTTCTATGCGGTTGTATAATCAGTCACCAGAATCCTAAAAAAACCGGGTTGTATCCTACGGGCACAAGAAAACCGACAATGACTTTTCCTGCGATATCAAATACATTTTACGCGCGAGTATCACATCGTTAGCCCACATAAGAAAGTATGCATCGTAGAGTTTATAAGACCATATTTGCGTTATTCTTTGCAAGCCTCTACACACAATAGAACGGAACCCTTTTTGTATTTAATCTAAGTGAGTCACACTAGGCTGAAGCGACAACTCAAGTGTCTGTAGAATCGCCTAATCGGACATTTATTGAATTAGTCTTTTTTATGACGCATTTAAACGGGTTTGGACGTTTAGAAGGCAACGCCTGTAACGAATAGTCATTTTCATCGAGCGCTCTATTCGCAACACTAACGCCCTCTAGATGGCGGGGCGGTTGTTTCCAAGATGGCTGAAGAGACAGGGATAGATTCTCCATGCGCCTGCTCGCTGATGCTGGTAAGTGTGCTTAAATTAATTTATTCGGCTTCAAATGCTCAACGGCCAGGGCAGGAACGCATCACATGTGACAAGATGTTGACGTCCGTTGGGAAAATGATCATGTTTTTTTAGAAGTGGCGGAAACATCACAGAACTTCTGAGGCTTCGTGGAGGGCGAGCGCATTTCGGACTCCGGTCACACTTCGGGTGGCACAATATTTTTGTGGGTGGCGAAAATATCGTGGTGTTTGCGCTGGCCCGGGCCACCAGTGGTCCGAAATGTGAGCCGCGCAGGGTGGCCGTCGAGCTCCTCTTGAACTGCGCTCACAGTATTGATATCTCTGTGTCAGAGGCTTTCCATATAAAAATGATTTTTGATTTTTCATTGAAAACGTGTTGACTTCTGTGTTGCCTCTGATTACTTGCTTTTCACTTCTACTTCCTGTTGACATGGTCAACAGAAAGTTTGTTGATTTGGTGTTTAAACGTTTTTGATGATTTTCTTCAGCCTGAGTCACAGGAAAACCTGTTGACGTTCAATAACTTTACGTTGATTTTTTTTCTGCTGAATTCCTATTGTTAGTGTCATCAGAAAGACTGCAAAAGTTCTGTTCACTTCGTGTTGAAAATGTTCAGTTGACTCTCTGTAGCCAGGGTCAATAGAAAAGCTACAGACGTTCTGTTGACCTTTTATTGGACCTATAGTACATCTTGACTATATGTCAAAAGTCACCAAGTTCCTCTATAGTCAGTGACAGGTTAAGAGGAGGAGCTTCAGTTGTCTCGTCTCTAGCGCGAACCTTCTACTCTTGACAATGCTTCGGCTTCTCGCGCAGTTCGAGTGCGCGCGCGCAGTCAAAGCACGACGGAAGGCATGGGTCGTGTGCTGGAGGCCAGGAGTTATAAAGACACGCCCTGCCGCTCTCAGTTTGTGACTAGTATAGACTTTATTTACCTTATTAAACTAGTCAACTAGTAAAGAAAAGCCAAATAACTGTTTTGTGAATGTTCTTTTAGCGACTGCGCCCGATTAATAATAGTTTTACGAATTCCTTTTAGTGAGAGATCGAGTCCACGAACTTCGCTGCACTGCTTTCTCTTTGACAGACTCCTGAGATCGGATACTTGGAACCTTAATATGTGCTGAGGTGCATCACCGGTCATATGATTGCCTTCAAAATGTGGACTATGTGATCTATGGTACTGTGATTCATGGTGTTTGTGTTTGTGTTCGTTTGTAACGTGTATTTATGGCATGTATGTTGTGCGTTCAAATACCACAGGAAAACCATTTGCTAACAAAATCCAACATATAAAAAACGCGTGTATTTTTATTTACGTCATGCTGCGGCAGTTATTTGAAGCAGAGTAAAGCCGTAGTAATGGCGAATTCGGGTGGTCAATCGCCGGCGAGCCCTTGCCGGTGGCACCGGCGACCAAAAACGCGCCAGCGGCGCACCACGTGACCCTCTCCACCCGAACACAAAGCGCCGGCAACTGGCGTTTTTATTTGCTCTGGGTCGCGCGGGAGCTTTGTTAACTTCTTCCTCGATTATTTTATGGGAATAAGCACGCTGTATGTGTCAGGGAAAGGCAAATTAATAAATCGATGTGGGGCTGTTCGCACACGCGTCAAATTGAATATATCAGGGTTTGGATTTCCGAGGAATTGTCGCCATTTTACAAGGGTCCCAAGGAGGCTTGCCGACGTCGCTTTTTATTCTGTTTATTGGTATTAACTTTTTGGAATCGTCAGTTTTTTTATTGCGGCTACCCCCCTTGAAATTGTAATGCGTATTCGAGTATCAAACTGCACACTATGCATGAATTTTTTTCTCAGCGGTGTAAAGACCTGTTATTACACAATTGTAAAACAAAATAACGTATGATGCAGCCCGTGTCTCTGAGCAAGCTGACCTTGCGCAGGCTGGACAAATTCTTCCAAAATGTTTGCTTTTTCTGAAACATAATTTATCTTTATCTCCGTTGTTTTTGCTGTCTTCTCTCGGACCAATGAGGGTGTCTGTCTCAGTGGCTTCGTTTTCTACTCGAACCCGCTATCGGTGAGCATTGTTTCGTTTGGTTCCCTTTCCCGATTCGGAAATGACGATACCGGATACAGTCTGGCAGACTAAGCTGCCCGACCTCTTGAAGCTCGGGCAAAAATTGCGCCGGCAAATTGCCGGCACACGCCTGAGAAGCTGCCACCCGAACCGGCGCGCACTCGCCAGCCTTTGACCACGCGAACGCCCGTGCGCGGAGATATGGCAAAATATTTTGCCGCGAAAATGACCACCGAATTCGCCATAAGCCTGCTAAAATCTGTTAAATGAATAGTTAGCGTGTAAAGCATTCTTTATTTTTAAAAGGCTGTAGTTTTTTTTATTGGAACGCTCTAACTTTTCAACTGAAAAGCTACAGAAAAAGCATCTTGGAAACGACCTAAAGTTTTCTGACTTTTTATTAAAAAGTGGGCCAATGTTCAAAAGAAAGTCTACAGAAAAAGCTAGAGAAAGTCAGATGAAAGCTGTGGACATTCTAAATCCTCTGATAACGTTTTTCAACAGCCTTTCATCAGAAAAGCACCACAGGTTTTTGTAAGGTAGTGCACCGCAACACGTGATCATCCTGCGCCATGGTTACTAATAGGCAGTTTTAGAATAGCGTAACTTCAGGCTACCACACGGTGAAGCATTGCGACCAGAAGTTCTTGCTGCATCTTTGAGGCATTATTTTAAGCTCACACCATAGCGTTGGCCGTGCAGTAGCCTGCGGTAGTGCTATGCAAGAACTGCATAATAACGCCATCAGGGGTTTAGGGTTTGTATTTATTGCGCTGTTCAAATAAATATTCAAATATACAGTATACAAAAACACAGAAATATCAGCTCTTAATATTTCGACATGTACAGCATTCTGATACCTCTTAGATATATGAAAGACCCTGTCTTTAAAGGGACACTGACCTCTGCTAAATGTATTGAAGTGTCCGGATTGGACACGCGTGTCACAGAGTAAAGTTTCCGCGAACTATTTCTTTAGCTTATTAATTACGCTGTGAGACACATCTTGAATTAGATGAAAAACCAAAAACAACACCCATATCGAGAAATTTAATCCAAAATAGAAGTTAGTTTCAGTTTCGCTCCTGAATTAAAACGAGCCTCGTGGTGTAAGTATTCCGCTGAACACCGTTTTTGTTTTCACGAAGAAGAGGTGACCTCCGGGACTAACATTCAAGTTTCCTCGTATAAGTGGGGATAATTTGTGTCGCTCAGTATACCAGCACGCCCTCACCGACCCTCACTATAACCGCCAATTTCGAAGACGAGTGGCGTCACCTATAGACAGTTGTAGTCGCGAATACCCTCTCCAACGCTTGTCAATCAGACAAAGAAAAAAACCGAGTAACTTGGTTGTTGGCGCATGTCAAGGCGTCTGATATTGCGCGGAAGAGAGCGACTGCGTATGCAGTCGCTCTCTAAAACGAAATTGGGGTGTGCGTATATTTATACAGCCTAGAACTTAGTCCGCCTCAACGGGCGACGAGTGCCCCAGCTGTAGATGAGGAATTTAGCCAGTGTAGTACAACCGCTAGCCTGGGGTCTTTAACGTGCATCACGCAGTAGTGATACACGACCGCACGCCGCTACGATGCTCATTCAGATCGAAGCGGGCAGGGGATTGAACCCAGGATCCCTGGGTTCTGCAGCACATGCTTTTGCTCCACGTACTCCGAGCTGGTGTGCGCTAATCCACTCGGCCACCGAGCACCCCCCCTCCCCGTCCCCCCCCCCCCCCCAGTTGCTTTCTTCGCACATAAGGCGACTATTGTAATATTCTATATAGTCATGTTTCTATAGAGATTATACGGCCTGGTTGGGCCACCAGGAACAGCCAATTCTCGCTCAAAGAGGCATCTACCCGTATGGAAGCCGACAGGTGCTCTTTCCCGAAAAGCAAGACACTCGTTTCCAGAATCGACGAGGAATTTCGGCGAGAACAAACACCTAAGCGTGTGAGACTTGCACGGCGGTCGAGGATCGCAGAATGCTGCACCGAGGGCGCTGACGGCGTCGGCGGCGTCGGCATGCTATAGACTCTTGCAAAAGACCGCCGCGTGTTTGGTGGCGCGGCTGCTGCGGAGTTGGAGTGAGTGCCGAGCGCACACAAAAACCTGGGACCTCAGTTTACACTCGACTTCGGTGTTCTGCCGCGCTCTCTGTGTGCGTTCTCCTCTTGGATCTTTTGTCTCCTCACCCCTGGACCTTGTCTGCCCTGCGCCGATCTTTTCGGCATTCTCTGACGATTCTTTGGATGCGTTAAAGCGTGCGGATAGTGCTTTTCGTCAGGATGATATGTATGTTATGGTTCACGGCGTCAGGAATACGAAACGGAGAATTGGGTTATGCGTCAACAAAACCCACTCTGATTTTCATACTACCGTCCATTTCCTAAATAGCACCACCAATAGACAGTTTTAGTGGATCGTATACGCAAGAACTGCGTTGCTAGCGGGAGCTCGTGCCGTCACTTCGAGCATGGATTGAACACGCGCCCGCAAGGCCCGCAATCCTTAGCGTACGCTCTACTGAAACTCTATACTTCGTTTCACCTTCCGTCCAGACGCAGCGGATGCTACGAGGAAACGCGACCAATCAAGCAGCGTCAAAAGTGCAAGTCACTAGGCTTGTTCTGTTTATGATTGGTTCAGCGATGAAAAACACTGACAGAACCATTACGAACACCATGATGGTGCCCTTTTCACGCTGTCTGATTCGTCATATAATCTCGTAGCATCGGCTGCGTCTGGACGGAAGGTGAAACGAAGTATAGTATCCCCATAGCCCCTTTCGAAATTTACCTGCTGATTATTAGAAGGTCGGAACCACTGCACAATGGCGGAACGACTGATGTTGTGAAACGTGCAAGTCATTCCATATGAAAGCGAACGTCGGAGCGCGGCCAACGCTTAACCGAAGAGCCAATCAAACAACGTCGAAAGTGCAACGTCACTGCGCTCTTCACATTTTGCTGTGGGTGTGTTTTTCTTCTACTCCAACCAAACGTATCAAGTGTACCGTGACGTTGGGGTTTTAGTCCGCCATTGTGCAGGGATTCCACCGCTGACAACAAATGGCAGTATTTCGAAAGGGGTCTATATTGAGCAGTGTGCCAATACTTCGCTTTTTTTTCTTCGAAAAATTGAAGTTTTGGCACACCGCTTGAAAAAACGGTGTTACGAGACGAACGGAAACGCCTACGTGGAGTTGGCATTCGCACCAAAACACGCAAAACTACTCACGTCTACCGTAGCCAAGAAATTAATTTTGATTGCCCTTTTTTGATTCTTTGAAGAGTTTACAAACATTGTTTGGAGATAAGGGAATTTTAGTATAGATCGTTCGGATAGCTCCGATAACGGCACCCGATATTCCTCCGGCGCCTATGCGCGTGCATCGTATATACCGCCATCGGGTATCCTCATCTGAGGTCGAAAACGCTCTACTTCCTATTAACCCATACCGCCGGTTCATCACGCAAAAGCCATCTATAGCGGTTGGCTTTACTGCTGCACACAGATTTGTTAACTCTGCCGCCATGCGTGATATATGTTTTGCTGCTATCCACGGTGCCTTCAGTGCACAACATTGGATAATCAATCGGCAAAACGATTGCGAGTTTTCCGTGCACACAACTAAATTGCAGTATCATCGGCACCGATACTGGAAATACTCACAAGTTCTTAGCTTTCGAGGCTGATTCTACACCGACGTCCGAGTTCCGTATAGCTTTGGCCTGTTGTTGGATAGCCGCCAACGTTACTGTGCCCCAGTCACCCGACAACTTCCGCGACGAACCTACGCGTGGTTTTTTGTTTAGTTGTTCGTTCTTTGGTATCCTTTTCTGCTCACGCCGCGCGCTCATTGGCCCCGGAGTGATAGGACCTAAGGAACCGCCACTCCCTGCCTTTCTGAGGCTGTCACTTTTGGACCACTCCAATAATTGTCTCCTGATGGTCTTTGCTTACTGGGCTGTGGGGAGGTTCCCGAGCATGCGCACTAGCTTCTTTCTTGAAAACATTGGGTGCCGCGCGTGATTCCACACCCACGTGGCATGTTTTTGCCCGGGTGATAAGCGCTGGAAAGTTGTATATATATAGGTACTGTCGCGGAAGTTCTGAAAATGCTAGTGCATGGCTTACAAAGGCCTTGCGTGCTATATATATCAGAAGGAAGCTCAGTCATTATCGAAGCTTCAACGTCTGTTCAGTATTTGTTTTGTGGTTGATTTTTTGTTTTGAACGGGTTTTCTTCTGAGTTAATGTTGATTTTGCCGAATATGAAGGCGTTCTGTTGTGACGAAAGGCTAAATTAAGCGTGGCTGAATCCACCGGATCGGCAGGATGAGAGATCAGCTTTCGGGCGTTTGATAATAATTTTGCGATATAAATGAAGAAAGGAGTTTTTTTTTATTTGATGACACCAAGCACTACCACTATTGATGAAGACTCAGCAATCGCTTGCCGCAGAGTAAGGGGAGAGTATAACGGCAAAGGTCGAACTGCCGCTAAGATACCATTCGTTCACACAATACTGCCGCGTGCATGACCGAGAAGGAACGCTGCTCCGTATAGTTCTAGAAGATTCGAGTTTACTCTTCCCCCGAGTGCAAAAAGATAAGGAGGCCAACATGACCTTGCCGGCTCAGTCTCGCCCTAGCTCCCTCCCGAACATTCTAGGTCGCTAGGTCGTACATTGGAGATGCCGGTTGTAGTAGGTAAGGAGCCCAGCGTGGTCTTGCCGACTCCCTCTCCCGATGGCGAGGCACTCTTGCGCTGGCCAGCTGGCACGCTTACACATTGTTGCTCGCTGCTGTCAATGTCGATGCTGTTTTCTGGACGTTCGTTTTTTTCTTTTGTTTGTAGCATAAGATCGCCGATTAAACCTCTTCCTTTTCCATCCGCGACGATAGCATCGATGATAACTCTGCTTTCTTTCGTTAGAAAGCACTGGAAATCTTCGTTGCCACGCGCTCGCACAAATATTTTTTGTATCGTCCGCGACTGTACATTTTGATCCTGCAGTTGTATTAGCATTTCTGACCTTGGCGTTGTTGCAGACATGGCGGATGCCACGACACGACTTGAGCTCCAATGATATATAGGAGACGAAGCGTATAGCTTTACTGTTGTCCGCAGCGCGCTCGTGAGTGTCTATTATTGTTACCACAAATACACACAAAAGTGACACTCAAAAAAAAAAAAAAAACGTGTTCGCGTTTTTTTTTTAATTACAGCTGAGCGCGCCCCGCGTCAATGGATCTCAACACCGCCAGGGATGTAAATACACGTAAACAGGACTGTCTCCCAAACATGGCGGCACTTCTTGAAAGAACGCGCTTCTCCGAACAGGTATACCGAACACTCCCGTGGCGCATGCGCGACGCGCACCTAAGCCAGCCAACCGGAGAGCACCGTAATGAAGCCTAAAGAGGGCGGCTCGCAGAGTAAACGCGCCTACGTGTGTCACCCTATGCGGGCACACAGCAGAAGAGCGGATGGAGGGGAAAACCGTCCAGGGGCTCGGGTGTCGCGGTCCACACACGGGTGCAACGGCCATGGAAAATGGACGAGGCCGTCTCTTCGAATCGACTACACACAGTGGAAGAGACGAGGCGCTCTGTATTCTTTGTTTCGTTTTCTATCATGGACCGCGGAGGAAGGCCACGAGTGATCGAAGCCAATCCCCAGGCAGAGTAAGTGTCACGTGGCCTGGGCGCAGCTTAACAGGCAGGGCTTGTGGTCACGTGACTCGTTCTCAGCGATGAATCGACTGGGATGGCTAGAAGCGTCCGTCGTGGTCCGTCTTTAAGGTGGAAAGGTTCAGCCTTAAGCTGACAGTGCGGTGGAAGCTAGGTTCTTGTTGGACCAATCATGCGCGTATCTTTCGCCGCGTGATCAGGCTCCCTTTCCGCACATCCAGCCCCAGAGATCGGTGTCGGGTGATGAAGGGGAGGCGGTTGATTGGGCCGGCGAACGTGGACGTGGCTTCCACCTCACTGTCAGCTTGGGGGTGAACGGACGGTACATGCTGGGAATTGAGTATAGGGACCCGAAAACTCACGGGGTCGCCCTTTTCCTCGCAGACGGAGGAGGCGACGCACATGCGCAGCTGTGGCAGGTCGCGATACCATCGCGGTGGTTCCGAAAAGAACGACATGTGCGGAGTGTCGTCTGTCGAAACTTTCGTGGAGCTTCGTGTGTTTCCTTCCAGGTATATGTACCTATATGCGCGCGGTTTCCTGCTGCTGTCGCGGTTTCTTTTTAGGATCTCGGGTGGGGATTAGCCAAGCGCGATCGGATTCTAGGCGCGTAAGGGATTAGATGCCTATCAGGGTTAAAATGCGCCCCGAGGGTGATCTTTAGATGGGAAATAAATGAATAGCAAATAAACGGATTTCGTCCAAATTATCTCGATTCTCTTCTTGGAGTTGGAGCGATCACTGCCGGCTTTCATTGTTCAATGCGGAGAATGGCAGTTACTACGCTATACGAATATTTGTTGGACTTTATATAGGCCTTGCGCATGATAAATCTTAGCTTTTACTTTTGCCAGTATATTGCAGTCACCTACAGTTTGTTTGTCTTTTGCTAGATGACACAAAACATGCGAACTCGTACACTCTAAAAAATATCTGGAGCGCCTACTTTCCCGCCATACACACATACATACATACACACAACTCAAGCGTTTCAACTTAAAAAAGAACAACACATATTAATTTTGTAATCTGTTGATTGCAGCAGTTGGGACTACCGAGTACTTTGTGGGAAAGTAGGCCCTCCAGTTATCTTAGACTGGCGGTTTTCTTCTATTTCTGTTATTAGAGACTTTAAACAAACCTTTACCGTGTTCCGTGTATACCGCACTATACTGGAGCCTTTGAAGCATGCTTTTAAGCGCGCGCCTCGCGGCAACAGTATCGCTCCGGGCGCGCGCTTAAAATCACAGGGAACACCGTAACGGTTTGCTAAAATTCCCCATTATTTCACGTGCCGAGTTCTCCGCACTGTGGTCCGCGGACTATACAGGGTGCGGCCATAAGGACCAACCCATTTGGCACGCCTCGCATTATTGGAATTCCAAACGTATACATGCCTGAAATTAAGTGCGGGAGCGTAGTTTCGCAAGAAGTTTTATGCCTACTTTTTTTTAGACCTCAACTCGGAGACGGGGAAATATTAAAAGTGAAGTAAAATCGGATGCCATGTATTTCCTATTTCCCATAGTTCTACCGGCCTGCCTCCTTGTCGTCTGCACACTGGTTTATAAGTTGACTCCTAATAGCTTGCTAAATAAAAAATAAAAAAACACGCTAAGGATTTAGAGTGCATGCTGGTGATGAGCGAGATAATGGCGATAGATAATGCTTTCAACGAAATATGTGGAAAATGACCACCTGGGAGAGTCCTCACAAACGACGACGAACAACCGGTCAAGACCATGAGGAAATGCGCGGCCACTATTTTTTTTCTATTTTTAATATTTTACCACCTCTAACTTGAGCTCCCAAAAATAGAGACACGAAACGTTTTGCGAAATTACGTTCGCGATCCCAGTTTCAGGTATTTATGCTGATAATTAAAATTTCGCAAGGCCTACCATATCTGTTAGTGTTCACTGCCTCACCCTGTACATGCTTGAAAGTTCAAATTTTTACGCGGCGCGGACTATCTACGCAGGGACTCGCTTTTTCCAGATCGTTCACTGTGAGAAGACGCGACGGATTATGTCAATGGCTGAGTAGGTTAATGATGATTTATGTATGACACAAGCTTCTTTATGAGCGAATAAAGCAGGCATATGTCAATGTGTGCTGTGTATGCTATTTTGTTGCGTACTAGGCATTATGTGTGGTACATGCACCGATTACGGATTATCTATATATATATTTAAAAAAAGCTTTTCGTTTTTAATTTAATTTTGAGGACTACATTCATCGGATGCAGAACATAGTCCGGAATGTACGGCACTTCGTAACACACTGAGAAGCAGTCATGGTTGCAAAGAATGACTCAATAAAGTGTTTAATTTTTAAAATGATTTTGGGCTACTCCGAGGGAAAAAAAAGGCAAATCTTGTTCTTGTTTTTGTGCGCTACATTTATTGTTTTAGTTATAATCAACGAACAAGCTCAAGCTTCACTCTTAGCAAAATAAACGTTCAAAACTTTAGATTCTCGATTAATGGCCTCACGCAAACGTTAGAAAGCAGTCGCATCAAACAGTTTTATAACTATCGCTCCTCATAAAACTGCTGCAACATGTTCTGTAACATGTTACAGAGCTGTGCGATTTGGAATGCCGAAATCTCAGAATAGACGCTGTTCTGCTATTCATCGTTTACACGTTCCATATATATATATAACAAATTCCCTAGCGTCTTATGTAACTTGAGTTGACAATCCGATTTCAACAGGCAATTACACAACCGCCGATTTTACGCAAACACTGATGTAAGAACCAAGAAAATTTTGAAGCCTCCTTTCATTGAGAATGCTGAGCGAAATGTTATTTTTGGTGACGGGTTGTCTATATATATATACATAATCGAAACTGCGATTGTAATTAAAAAATAATTCAAAAGGGCACCCAAATAATATTGCGCATGTGCGTCCTCCTTGTATACGAGTTTTTGTTTTATTTGTACGTGCTTTTGCCTAAATTCTTTCCCGTTGTCTGGTGGAGACACATCTTGCATTTGACCCGCTTAAAAGGAGCTGTGCAAACGATATTCAGTTGGAATGTTTTTCACCTTACACGAGCTTACTGGCACTGGTGGGACTCAAGGATACTCGCACGCAACGCCACTGGCCAAGAAACCCCTTTGTTGCGGTGTAATTTCAAGGACAAAAGCGATCATTTTCATTCAATCTCTCTTTTGCAAAATTTGATGACGTAACGTGAGGATCGCAGTACACCCAAGTGAGAGAGAGAGAGAGAGAGAGAGAACATGTATTTATTTAATGAAAGGTTCACTCGTCTATGGGTTGGTATCCCTGAGGCGAGAGGGAAAAGGAATGTAGGGATTGATAGGAAAGGGTAAGTGACTATGTATAAATCTAGATGAAGTGATGGACCCCAGAGTCCCTGATGTAGCTGATCAGGGAGTCCAGGATTTCTTTTCTGTGCTGCGGCTGTCCCTTGGGGTGGGTCCAGTCTTCAAGCTTCGTGGGCCTTTTTTCGCTGGGTAGCGAGTCCCATGCCTCTACTCTAAAGTCTTCCAGGCCTTTGCAATCCCAGAGCACGTGTTTGGTCGTTGCCATGGTTCCCTCTGTGCATGTCTTGCACGTTGGGTCCTCGTGGTCTTTCAGTCCGAAGGATGCTTTTTTCGCCGGAGTTAGTGCCGTCCCTGTCCTGATTCGTCGTAACCGAACCGTCTCCCATCTAGTGTATCCTGGTGGTATCGGGTCTTCCTCTGTTAGTAGAAGACCCTTCAGGTACAGTTTCCTCCCTTCTTTGGCTTGCTCGGCCATTTCATCTGGGTCTATTGACATTTCGTCCGTCGTTTCTACTCGAGAGGTAAGGCCCGGCGCGGAGCTGGTGCTGCTAGCTGCCTCCGCTGCGGCCTGGTGAGCCCTCTCGTTCCCCGGGATATTGTTGTGTCCGGGTAGCCACTCGATCGTTATGTTGGAATCCAGCTTCCTGAGTTCCTCCGCAATATTCTTGATCTTCTTGACCGTTCTGCTTCTCGTTCTGCAGCTGCGGCAAGCTTTCAGTGCCGTCTGAGAGTCTGTGAAGATCCAGGCCCTGTTACCTGGGTCGATCCTTTCGCGGATATCTCTGGCTGCGGCTAAAATGGCCCGCAGTTCAGCCTCTTTAACCGAGGTCTGCGTTGGAAGCGTTTCTGACCAGGTATTGTCCCTCGCAAGGTCGACAAAGGCTGCTGCGGCAGCCCCGTCGTGCTTCGCGGCATCCGTGTACCTTATCTCCTTACATTGAGTGTTCTCCGCGAGCCACTGGAGGTGTTTCTTGGCTGCGAAGTTTCTCTGTTTAGTTCCTTGTCCCTTGAATGCTGGCTTGTGATCAGTTATGCCTATGTCTTGCCATGGAGGAGAAGCCTCCTCGATCGGGGGCCTACCTTCCGTGGAGTATCCTAGGATTTCCAATAGTCTTCGCCCGTGTTTAGTTCTTTCAAGTCGTTGGAAATGTGCGATTTGTTGTGACTCTGCTTTCTCCTCTATTTTGTTCATTCCTGCATATTTCCTTAGTTCGTCGAGGGGTGTGTATCTCGGTAGTCCAGTTACCACTCTCATAGTTTGATTGTTCAGTCTTTCGAGTTGTTTCCACTGAGCCTTGGTGAGGTTCATCCAGTTGCAGCAGTAGAGCGCTCTGGATGTGAGGAGGGCTTCTGCCATGGTCCGGATTGCTTTTTCGTCCGCCCCCCACGATTTACTCGTTGTCCTACGAATAAGTTTCAGTGCCTGGTCCCATGCCTTCTTCAGTTCGGGTAGCCATTTGGTACTCCCAGCTGTTTCTTCAAATGTGACTCCAAGGATTTTTATGCTCGTACGTCGTTCTATTTCTTTTCCCATGAGTCGAAGTTGCGCTTGCTGTGCAATCCCTTTTCTGTGGTCCTTTGGTCTCGCAACGACCATGTATTGGGTTTTTTCAGGGGACGGCTCCATCCCGACTTCCTCCAAGTACTTTGCAACTTCGTCGATGCCTTGTTGCATTGTGAACTCCTGGTCTCCCAAGGAGCCTCCTTTTGTCCACAATGTGACATCATCCGCGTATATTGTGAACCCGAGGTTTTCGATGCGTCGCAGTCTAGTTGGTAAATCTGCCAATACCATGTTAAATAATGTGGGCGATATCACTGCCCCCTGTGGTACGCCTCTGTTGTTGAGTGTCTCCGGGCCCATTGTGTTCCCGATTTTCACCCTAAACCTTCTATTGGCCAGGAAGTCTTTGATGAATTTTAGTGCTCTACCTCTCAGTCCACATCTCTTAGCTCCTTCTTCCACGGCCCAGTGCGGTACGGCATCAAAGGCTTGTTTTATGTCAAGAGCAACTACAAGTCTTGGATCTATGCTCTTCTTGTCCGCCATCACGTCTTCGTATAGGAGCTTGAGACTGTCTGGTGTTCCCATGGCTTCTCTGAATCCTGTTTGTCTCGGGTCCAGCCTGTCGTACGTCTCGAGGTACCACTGTACCCTCTGCAGGACCATTTTCTCCAAGACTTTGCAGATGCTGGACGTTAGTGAAACTGGTCTGAAATTTTCGATCCTATCCTGCGTCTTTCCGGGTTTAGGTATTGGTATAACCCAAGAGATCTTCCAGGAGTCAGGGATCTTTCCTTTCTTCCATGTTTCGTTATATTTCTTCAACAGCTCTTCTTTGGCCTCGCCTGGGAGGTTACTAAGAGCCGTATATGTTATCCCGTCGGGTCCGGGTGCGCTTCCTTGTTTGGCTGAGTGGATGGCCTCAAGCAGCTCCCCCATGTTGAAAGGTTCGTCCATTCCCGGTTCCTTTGGTGGTTTTGCAGCCCAGCTCTTTGAGCGTTTTTTGCCTCCCTGTTTTGCCGCCGTGATGTGCGGGAAAAATATCTGAGCTGCTCTTACCGCCAGCTCCTCCTCCGTCATTTTCAGGCGAAGCGCAAGGTTCTGTGCTGCGTTCCGGCTCTTGCGTTTGTTCTTGTTCATCCCCCTGTAAGTGCGCCAAGCTTTTCCGAGACCGGTACGTGCGTTGAACGATGCGCAGTGGCTTCTCCATTTATGCCGGCATAGCTCTTTGGAGTATTTCATAGCCCTGGCGGTCGCTTTGTTGAGCTTGATCTTATGCCCCGTCGCCCTGCTTCTCCTGAATCTTGTTAACGCTTGCAGTCTACTGGCCCATAGGTTCAGAAGGTGGGTGTCCGGTGTCGGATCGCCTTGTTTAACACTAACTTGGGCTCTTGCCTCTTTCATCGCCTTGCAGATACTTTCCTCGATGTCTTCGTGCCGCTCTAGGCTGCTTAGAATTAGCTCCCGGAATCCGTCCCATTTTATGATCGGTCGAAGCTCCTTATCTTTCTGCCCACTCGGGTGTGTAACTGTGATCTCGATGGGGTAGTGGTCGCTGCCCTGTGTGTCCCTCCTTGGTGTCCATCGGACCTCGAGGCGCTCCGTGGCCCACGTGAGATCTGGTGTAGTGTCCTTCTGGCGTTGTTGTTTGGCTAGTCGTGTCTTGACCCCTTGTTCATTGCAGAGTTCAAGTCCTGCTGTTTGCATGGCTGCGATGATGTCTCGGCCTTTCTTTGTGTTGGTGTCGTATCCCCATTCGCGGTGTTGTGCGTTAAAGTCCCCTCCGACGATCAGTGGGTCTCCATCCGCCAGCTCAGATAGCTTTCGGATCCATTCTGCCGTCTCTCCATCTTTTAGCGTGGTATTGGGCTTTATGTAGACAGATGCCACCACCAGTTTGAGTTTACCTCGCTTTAGTCGGACAGCAACTACCTCCCTCTTGTCCGAGCAGAGTGCAGTGGTGTCTAGCTGCGTCTGTGGTATGTTTTGGAGTACGCAAACTGCCACCCATCCCTTCTTTTCAATGGGATTCTTCTCCCTGTAGCTTGGCTTAGATTTGATGGTCGGAGTTAGGTAAACGTTGAAGCCGGTGATTGTCATGTCGGGTGTTTTAGTCTCCTGCAGCAGCAGAATTTCTGGTGGCGCATTTCTTTCGAAGCGGAGCTTGAGCTCCGCTGCTCTTGCCGAGAACGTGTTGCAATTCCACTGTAGGATCCGTGTCGGTGCCATCTTGGTCTGTCCGGGTTCGTTAGTTCTATCTGCTATGCTTAAGTTCAGCAATTTCCTTTTTAATCTCTCCGAGTACATG
The DNA here is from genome assembly GCA_037355805.1 of Ixodes ricinus. Lineage (NCBI taxonomy): Eukaryota > Metazoa > Arthropoda > Arachnida > Ixodida > Ixodidae > Ixodes > Ixodes ricinus. Next base: position 48,349 of record JAZHYW010024719.1, on the reverse strand, counting down.
GAATACCATATTAAATCCCATTTCCATGTCTTTGTCGAATTTGCTGATTTTGGATTCTTGTTTCTCGAACCTTGCTTCGAGTGCTTGTACTTCCTTCCTCCAGTCTGGTTGTTCGGTGATCTTAGCCTTCGTGCGCTGGGCCCAATCTGGGATCCAGTTTGGGGCTGCCGTCTTCTCAGTACAGTCAACTGTTGCCTTTCCTGGGTTGGGAGGAATTTGAGTGACCTCCTGCTGTGTGTTTTGTTGGCCGTGAAGTTGGGGCTGTGAGGTCCCAGTTGCTTTGACTGCTGCCGCGTAACTTTCTCTTGGTAGCTTCGGCTGTGGTGGCTTTGCGGGCTGCTTCTTCTCTGGGATCTTCCTCTTAGGACAATTGTTGCTGGTTGCCACGTGGGCCCCACCGCAGTTCTTACACTGTGGATCTCTTGTGCACTCTTCCATCTCTTCTTCGTGGATGTGCCCGCATTGGTCGCATCTGCTCTCTTTGCTTGGGCATACGTCCGTTTTGTGTCCAATGTTGTGACAATTGAAGCAGACTATTGGTCTTGGACGGTACGGTTTCACGGTGAACACTTCGCGGCAGAACATGACTTTCTTTGGCAGCCAAGTTCCTTCAAAAGTGATCACCACAGCGTTGCCTTTCTTGCCCATAAGGCGGGCGTAGACTACTTTGGCCGTTCTGCATTCCAAGTCCGGTAGTAGCGTTTCGGGTGTCTCGTCGCTGTTATCACCGTGCAAGTAGATGACCCCGCGTACTTGATCGTTCCCCATTGCCTTGTATGGGCTTAAGGCGTACGAGTCTTCGCCTTTCGTGATCTCCGTGACTTTAAGGAGATTTTCGATTATCTCTTCATTCCGCGTTGTTAGCGCAATGGTGTTAGTCTTCGGCTGAATTTGAATTTTGTAGTCATCAGGACTGTTGATTCCCGTCTTTTCCACCGCTGTTTTTATATCTCGGGTCTTGAAGTCCTTGACATTCTTTTTGCATATCGCTTTTAGTACCACTGTCTGGGTTGTTGTTGGACTTTCGCGCCTATCTTCCACAGATGATGTTCTCGGTATTTGGACCGTCGGACACCGGCGTTTTCGTCGGCGTTTACTTATATACATTTCAAACCCATCGTCTTCGGGGTTCTCCTCCAAGAGGGCGGTTCCTAAGCTGTTAGGCTTAGCTTGTTGTTCATGTGAAGTTGCGTTTTCTGGTTTCTGTAATTTCTGTAGCGGTGGAAATTGGGAAGTATCTTGAGAACTCACATCTTCGGATTCCATGGCGTTCCTTTGCTGGCTTGCCATCCAGCCTGGGGTCAATGTCCCTTGTATGTAGCTGTGCAAGAGCGTGGTTATTAATTTGCCGATATCCTCTTGGGTGATTCCCAATTTTCCGAGGAGTCCAGCGTCAAGCTCGATGGCTGTGGTCCTGGTGGGTTCAGGCTGCTGCTGCGCTTTCACTTCGGCTTGTGGACCGCGCGTTCCCGAAGTCAGGGCTGCTGCGGTGTCCATCTTTTCTGGCTCCGAACTCGTCGAAATTGACCCCGTTGGTTGCAAAATCAGCGGGTGGAGCGTCGTCGGAGGTCCTTGGTGATCCATGACACCTTCATAAACGTGGCACTGTTTCGGGGGTGTCGGGACCCCTAACGATGCCACGGAGCGTTAAGTTTCGATCTTCAAGGCAGTTGGAAGTCCAAAAGCTATAGAAAGCGCCAAACTTTGAAAATTATCAGGAGCTGAAAATTCCGTGTTCCTTTGCCAGAGCACTTCGTCGTCGTCCTCACACCCAAGTGACGATATTTGAATGCGGTTCATAGATTGAACCCGAGCATTGCGTGGGCGCTCGATTTGGGCTCGTGATAATATACTAGCTCGAGAAGCATTCGGGTAGTGGCCTGTGTCCAATCGGTTCAACTACGACAATAGCCGAGCCATAACAATGTCTGGAACTCAGCGCGTGTCCTGTGCTTTGCCAACCCCAGCGCGTGGCTATGAGCAACATTGGCGGCATATAATCCATTTCAGGTCACGTGGCCGCTTGTTCTGGCTGCGAGTTGAGGGGGTGAACGCTGCTTGTTATTCTTTAATTTGTTTCTGGATCTCCTATTGCGTGGGGTGAAAAACGAACACGTGTTTCATAGGTCATCAATGTCAGGGATCCGTTCTAAGCGGTATTTGCGCAAAGTACAAAAATTGTTGCATCGCCCCTTTAACATTGCTGTGCAGCATCACCACTCAGAACATGTTTACACTCGAAGAAATGTGAGAGTTCATAAAACGTCATGTCGATTGCCCCTGTGCACATCACCTTTCTTTGATCAAATCGTGCTTTGACTTTGGCCATTCACTATAGCCACCGACTGCGTAGGCAACGCAAGGCGTGACGAATAACCGCCATCTTTTCATCACTCCGTAACCAATAGGATTGAGGCATTAGCCATCAACGAAGCAGGCAGTGAAAACGTAATTAGCCGCACCCTGCGTCTCCTAATTGCTAATAGTGACTCTAGGATTCTCCCATTCACTTCGAGTGCGTGCCACCGGATAGATATGAGCTATACTTCGTTTCAGCTAGGTCCAGACGCAGCCGATGCTACAAGCACGAGCGTGTTGCCCTGAACAGTGCCTGTACTGCACGAGCGCGCGTGCTTGGCGCAGGACGCTGGAAGCCCGGAGCTCGCGCTTGTAGCATCGGCTGCGTCTGGACCCAAGCTGAAACGAAGTATAGTTTTTATGTCTTTTTTTTTTTCGTTTATATTTGTTATAAAACTTGGGACTAGAGATCTATCTGCGGGTCTAGGATAACAGATGTTATCAAGCTGGCAAAACGTGAGGATGTTCACTGAGGTCGTTGTGCTGTATCATCTGTGCGTATTAATATTTTTGGTCGCGTGGAGGATGAAGAATGAAGCTATCGTTTGCGGGTCTGTGATGACGGGCATCGGAGGCTAAAACACCCTACTTAGAAATTTTGTTCGCCCTGACAGAACGGGCAAAACGTCATCAAAATGACCGCAAATGAACACTGAAAAAAAAAAGAAGATATTGATATACACGCGCAAGCTTCGGAAGTGTAATCAAACTTATCCGATTTAGATGAACGGCTAAACAGTTTCAATAACAATAGACCCTTCCCGAAAGTCAGTCTACCCACCCTGTACAGAGCCAAACCGACGCTCTAATGGCGGCACTACACAGCATCTCCACACCAGAAAATGCGAACGTCTTCGAATGCATAGAGCAGAAAGGGCAAAAGGTGTTGGTTCTTTTACGTCACCTTCGACTCACGAAATCGAGGGTGCTTGATTTAGCAGAGCACGATCTCCTATCACCGCCATTAGAGCGGCAATATTGAGGCTCTTGGGACTGCCACAAGGTGACTCTGACTTTTGAAAAGGGTCTATTGAGATGGCAAATGGATTGCGAGTGTAATCGTCCACAAGAGCCTCAGATGTCCAGGGGCTTGAGGTCTCCTAGTTTGCCGTCAACGATTAGCTCCATTGCCGGAATAGGGTATAACATGTTAAGACTGTAGTTTAATACGAAAAGCTCAAAAATAGATTTCATAATTAAAATCAAAATGCCAGATCGCCGACGCATCCACAAAGTTTCGTGTACGGCAAAAGTGACGCCACGTAAATATAACAATTGAACCACAGCAGGCACTCCTGCTTTTAGCTAGTGAAAACGGAACTGGAAAAAGGTATTACAGGGGTGGTGCCACAACTTTTGTGCTTTGCAAGAATACCGCTTAGAAGGAATCCCTGGCGTTCAGGACCAATGACACAGGCGTTCGTTTTCTCCCCACGCAATAAACTTCGCAGAAAAAAAAAATGAAAAGAAAAGAGAAACGAGCACCGTTCACTTTTTTCAACTTGCAGCCAGAACAAGCGGACACGTGATCTGGAGCCGATTATATGCCGCCAATGTTGATCGTAGCCACGCGCGGAGCTCGGCAAAGCAAAGGACACGCGCTGAGTTCCAGACATTGTTAGGGTTCGGCCAATGTCGTCATTGCAGCAATTGGACACGGGCCACTACCCGAATGCTTGCCGAGCTATCAATTTTCAGGAACCCAAATTGAGTGCTCACGCAATGCTCGGGTCCAATCTATGAGTTGCATTCAAATACTGCGAGCCCCACGCTACGTTATCAAGTTTTGCGAAGGAGAGACGACAAGAAGACGCACGCTTTTATCCTTGAAATTACACCGCAACAAAACAGTCTCTTGGTAAAGGGCATTGAGTGCGAATATACATGGGTCCCACCAGTGCCAGTAAACTCGTGTAAATTGAAAAAAATTCCAATTGAATATCGTTGCACCGCCAATTTCACCCCTACCTTTGCACTTGTCTCCAGCTTGAAAAATTTATTGGAAAACATTTTTGAAGCCACTGCTTTCTCAGACAACCTCGCACCAAACGGTACATGCTTTGGGAAAGTTGTGACGTCTATCCTGCGGAAAGAGTCACATCGAACTTTATAAAAATACCATTAAAAAACAAACAAACGAGGAGCTTATTGTGGAATTGTCAACCGAAACGAATTGATCGAGTAAACCTCCGCTTGTCAAATCGTGCACATGCTAATTACTTGAAGTACGGATGCGCAAACGCTTCCGGAAACGGAGCACCTATGTGCGCGTCCTCAAAGTGTACTAGATTGTCAGATATCGTTAGCCAGATGTCACACCTTTAACTGCAAAACAACAGCAACCACAGCCAAGGCCACATAAGTACGCGCCCGCTATCAACGCCGAGTGCGGAGCCGAGAACACTCTGCCGGATTCGACAGTTCCTCCGATTTGACACGTCTGTACGGGACAACAGATGCGGCGCAAAGTGTTTTACCAGTATTTCTACGCTTCAGACCGCGTGTGTGCGCGCGAAAGCATGCGGGTGACGCTTTTCCCGCGCGTCTCGCACCTGTTGTGGACTCGCGAGGTTTAAGTGAAACGGAAGAGATAAGAGCGAGAGCTCTAAAATAAAGAGCGATAGAGAAAACAAAAACAATTGAAAAAGAAAGTGTAACAAACGAGAAGAAGCAAGAAGAAAAGAAAAAAAAACAGCAAACGGGTACGGGGGTGGTCGTCGTCACCGAGTATACGCATGAGGTGCTTCTGGACCTAGTCGAGTGACGAGGAATAAAACTGCGGGGCAATCCGAGGTGCGCAAGCGACTTTCCTGAGGCGTGAAGCGCTGGCGCTGCAGATAAGAGTCGACGACGTGCACGGCGAGACCATTAGTGGCGGCTTGAGAACCAACCGAGAGAAGTCGCCTATGTCGGCGGACGGTGCCAGACTGCGAAACATAAGCGCACGGCATCCGCTTTTGCTCGAACTTTGAACAACTCGCTTTCTAGTTGTGTCTATTGATGATGGTCGGTGTGCGACTCATGGGCTGATGGTATCCTGTCGCTTTCTAAGCTTTAAGGTATCGCGGATAATATGTAGTTCATTACGAATCCTTAGTGCGCACTGTGTACCCTAGACAGTTAACACGCCAGAACGGACATTGTCAAAATGTTTATGTGGAAATTTGAACGTAGTACAAACACGGGCACTCAGTGGAGCAATTGCACCATCGAATCTACCCTAAACAAAATAATAATCAGTAATGAGTCCTATACATACAAAGCCTGGTTTCCGTGTTTGCGTTTCAAAGTGCTCGATCGCTTTTTTTGCCACCACTTGTAATCGCTTACGACAAGAGAAGAGCACGCCAGCACACTAGCGCCACCAATAAACTGGCCCGGAACTTTTTCAATCTACATATCTCCAGGCTGAAGATGTTCCAGTATTTTCTAGATCAAATCTACTCACCATCTATGAAGAATGGTGGCTCTAGCATTGTTAGAATTATTTCGAGTCCACGGTAAAATAGAAAAAATGCGTAAAATATGCGAACATCAAAAACAGGGTTGCTGCAGAATCCAGGATTCTTGGTAACGCTGATCCCTGGGTTAGGGGATCAGTGGCCGAGTGGGCTAGCGCACACCAGCTCGGAGCACGTGGAGCGAAAGCTCGCGCTGCAAAACCCAGGGATCCATGGGCTCGATCCCCACCCCTGCCCGTTTCGATCTGGATGAGCATCGTACCGGCATACGGTCGTGTACCGCACTACTGCGTGGTGCACGTTAAAGACCCCAGGCTAGCGGTTGTATTGCACTGGCTTAATTGCTCATCTACAGCTAGTGACTGGTCGCAACTTTGAAATGGCTGACCAACTACACGCTGTATAAATATCCACATAACCCCAATTATTAGTATCTAAAACATTCCAGGGCTGCCCGATAGATGGCGCCAGCATGTTTTTCTTCGTAGGCGGTTAGAGGGGTTTAGCAACGCAATCAATCACACTAAAATGCCAATGTGTGAACTAGGTTCAACGTTTCGTCGGTTTGGTTACAGGAAGAACGAATAGACCAAAGACAATTGTTCTAGATCATGTCACTACACAAACTACATCAGAAATATTTGCTAATCATTTCAGCTCTGTTTACACTGATCACATTGATTCCTCCTTTCCTGATTCTCACCCTGAAGGACTTGTCGACCTGCTACACTCGATTTGTGTAAACGAAAATATCGTTGCGGGGTGTATTAAGAAAATGAAGCCTAATCCATCATGTCGTCATGATGGAGTACCAGATGCTCTGATTAAGACTTATCATGATTTATTCACCCCTGTGCTCTGTGAAATATTTATTGACTCTTTAAAGTCCAGAATATTTCCAGACATGTGGAAGCTCGCTGTAATTGTTCCTGTGCTCCAGTCTGCAAAGAGTGGCGATGTTTCCAATTATAGACCCATCTCCTTTCTTAGTTCCTTCTCGAAGCTTTTCGAAATGGTTATTCATAAATTTTTATCTTTCTCATTTAGAAATTTAGTTATTCCTAGTCAGCATGTATTTGTTCCTGGCCGGTCGACAACAACAAATTTGGTTACTTGTACGTCTGCATCCTCCTGCATTGCCTGTAAGCAAGGTCAACATGACGTAGTTTATTTTGATGTAAGCGAGGCCTTTGACGTGGTTGACCATGAAATTTTACTTTCTAAACTGTCTTACTACGGTGTTTGGGAAAACGTGATCGGGTGGTTTTTCAAATTATCTGCTGAATAGGAAGGGTTTTGGACCAGTTAATAATATGACGTCCACAACCTTTAAGATTACCTCCGGGGTGCCTCAGAGATCTATTTTAGTCCTCTTCTTTTTCTATATTTGTCAATGATATCCTCCTTGTTATCTCACAATCATTATTTCTCCAGTACGCCTATGACATTAAAATATACCGTGAAATTTGAACTTCTGACGACTGCGTAAGACAACAGGACAGACGTGAACAGATACAGCAATTGGTGTAAAGAAAACAGGTTCCGTCTGAAACGTTCAAAAACCGAAGCATTAACATTTTCTCTGAAAACTCAAAATGTCTGTTTTCCTTATCAAATTGAGGGGGCCTTATTGACTCGTGTAACCGAAATTGAGAGACCTCGCTGTTGTATTTGATTCATCCCTAAGGTTTGATGTTCACGTGGGCAAAATGGTTTGCGCATCGTTACGAGTGCTTGGCCTTCTTTGTCGCCAGACTAGAGAATTCAACAATCTACGCACGTTTTTAATCCTTTACTGTTCACTGTGCCGCTCGCAGCTGGACTATGCGTCGGTGGTGTGGAACGGAATCTGTAAAACCAATTCACTGAGAATTGAACGGGTGCAGCACAAATTCATCTCAAATTTTAAGTATCGCTATTTGGCTAGAGATGAGCAAACTTTGGATTATGAAGCCCTTTTGGAACGTGTTGGATTACCTGACCTACATCGACGTAGAGAAAAAGCGGATTTAGTATTTTTGTTTAAAACGCTTCACAGCCTAATTGACTCCTAAAGTCTCTTATCTGAAGTGAATATTAGGATTCCTAGAGTACCTACAAGACTCAATTCACCTTTTTATACATCTAGAGATTTTAGTCATTTGTGCCCAATTCCCAGGTTATTGGATTGTTACAACGGTTACGCTGAAAAACTGGACATATTTGACTCCAGCCGAAAGAATTTCGACCACTCAATCAAAAACCTGTTCCAATTAAGGCAGAGCTGAAAGGTACTCAGATGTTACAGTGAATCGCACACGAATTTTTATTCTTTCTTGTGACTTTGTAGGCACGTTGGTTTACTCTTGAAGCTCATGTAACCGACATTTTACTATCACTTTTGAACTACCCTATGAATGATTACAAATGGTATGAGGGCTACACAGCCACTAATATTTGCCAGAAACTTTGTCAGTTTACATTTTCTTTTTCTTTTCTTTGCGTGATGTACTCTCCCGACTATATGTATAGAATGACCGAACTCACCAGGCTCGATCTAAAATGGGCCGTAAAAATCGGCGCCTGCCGTAGCAATCTAAAATTTTCATCAACGGTGCATTTCATCGGTCGGTTTTCGCATGTAAAATTGTCAAAGCGTAGCTCTCTTTCTGTAAAAGATAGGGCCAAAAAACTTGCCAGGGTCAATGGGAGGATGGCGACGCAGACGACCGAGTATGGCGGGGTGCGCTTGGCGCACGTATAGATAGATGGTGCTACCTCCTTACCAAGACTGCTCGCGACGACCGTGGTCTACTAAAGTAAACAGAATCTTTTTTTGTAATGTACCAAAACTACAAGTAAAAACAAAAACAAAAAACAACGTGGTTGCATAGCGATGGTGCTTTTGCTGCCGAAGGATTTCGTCTGCGTGTCGTCTGCTTTCTTTCGATGGCCGGCTGTCACTCTTCCCGCTGACCCAGTGACAATTGCTGGATCGCGTTTGACCAGCACCGCCTATGGACGGGAATGCGGCCACGGTCGGCCATCTTTTTGGTAGAGTTATATCATCTCTAGCCATCATAGTAATATGGCGGACAGCGCAATGGCGGCAGGCTGCCATAAAATAGCCGTAGATCTAGTACACTGTACCGTGGGTGATATTTCGTGCTTGATTGAAGTTGTTCGACGAAGCAGATTCTTGAAACCCGGCGTGAACGGTAGCCTCGTCTTTGAGGACCCGGCGAAAGTTCTACGAAAGCGCAGCACCGGGGAAAGCAGCGCAGCTCGCATCGAAAGCAGACTACGTACCGGCGTCTGCTTTCGATGCTTTTTTCGATGCGACTTTCGATGCGTGCTGTGCTGTTTTTCCCCGGTGCTGCGCGATTTCGTGAAACTTTCACCGGGTCCTCAAAGACCGGGCTACCGTTCACGCCGGGTTTTAAAAACATGTTTTGTCAAACAATTTCAATCAATCACGGAATATCACCCACGCTATTTTGATGGCAGCCTGCCACCACAACTGCCAAAACGCCGTCTGCCATGGATGGATGATGGTGGCTGCCAGGTGGCTTCAGCAGCTGTATCTTGGCTAGAGGTGATATAACTCTACCAAAAAGATGGCCGCCAGTGACCGCATTCGCGGAGCGGGCAAACGCGATCCAGCAATTGTCATTGAGATCAGTGACACCTTCCGACGCTGCTCCAGACGCCATTTATTAATACATGCGCCAAACGCCCCGCCACTCAACTCGGTCGTCTGCGTCGCCGTCCGCCATTGGCCCTGGCAAGTTTTTGGCCCTATCTTTTACAGAAAGTGAACTACGCTTTGTCAATTTACATGAAAAACCGACCTGTGAAGTACATCTATGACGAGAAAGTTTAGATTGCTACGAGCAGGCGCCGATTTTTCCGCTCCATTTAGATCGAGCCTGCTGACTTCAGACACCCTCTATACATCATCTTCATGGCGCACCAACGTAGACTTCCAGCATAAATATTTACCTTCTAATTTTATGTGTCGCCGATTCTGAGTGTTTGTTGCGTTTTGTCTAGTTATAATTTTCATGTTTTATCTTGTAATGTAAGCGTGCTCCTTGTTTTTCAGTGTTTGATGTCCGGTTTGCCAGTACCAAGACCGAATGGTTGTTCCTGAACATCCAATAAAATGATTGATTGTTATTATTATTAGTAGTAGTAGTGGTAGTAGTATTAATAATATAAGTTTTTCCGAAATCAAATATTCGCGACTCCAGCAAAACGAACGACACCTAGCGGGAAAACACTGAACTGGCCGGACCAGGTCCTTTCGCGATTTCTGCTCGTCTCTTCTGGCTTCCGTGTTTGCATGTTGTCGGTGGATTGCGCGACAGAACAGTTCTACCGGTGTCTGTGTCGTAACCGTAGTATCGCCTTGTGACCCAGGTTGCTCTGCACGCGACCTATGGAACCGCGTGAGCCAGACATTCTGCGTTTCTCAACGTTCATCAGCACAGTGGAAGGACAGTGGGCAGTCCTTTCCTCGTTTCCTCGAAGAAAGTCAAGCCTCTGGAAGCTCGCTTACCCCAACACATCGCCGGAGGTTCGAAACGTGGAGAATAAAAAGCGGGCGAACCATTTGGAGTCCAATCCCGCTCGCTGATGCCCCAGCGTTGTGCGTTGAGCTGGCACATGGCACGGCACGACCTGGATTCGACCGCCATATTTGCCCGATAGTGGCGTCCCCTATAGGTCGCTGGAGTCGCGGGTACAGGCTCTTCTGGAAATATCCACTTATAGCACTGTCAGAGTTAATTCACTCTCATTATAAAATAATGAGTAGAAAATTAGGCAATATACGTGTACCGAATGTGTGCCGGGCTACCCAATAGAAGGACCATAAATGGCGCTTTGCGCGGTTGCCAAACAAAAAGGCCGAATACTCCGTTACCCTTAGCTGAGGCTGCACCCAATGCGACAAGCACGAGAGCACTTCGAAACGTTCCGCACGAATTCGAGCAAGAGAAACACAACGAATATCTTATCGGCACCGACATGACAATGGCCGCCCTCGCCGAGCTTTGGCTTTCTCGACATGCCGTGATCGTTCTAGCGGCAGCTCTGGCCCCGAGTCGTACTTCTTCAGATAATATTTGCTGCTACGATACTTTCTAGATACTTCCCCCTTCTTCCGCAATAGTAAGTGTTTCACAGGCGCTGGCCATTAGCGGCGATTAGGTGGACGCCGCCATCTTTAGCTCTATTGAGGCGAACCCCCATCAGTTACACTCCATTTCACCTTATGTTGTACTATAGCGATGGTAGAAGCGCGAGCTCATGGCGTTGGCAGCTGTCATTAAGGCACGAGAGCTTGAGCCACCGAGATCTCGTTCAGAGCATGGAGGTTGCGCTTGTAGCTTTTCCTGGGGTACATCATAAGGTGATATATATATTACCTCAATTATACTCTATAGAGTATGATTGAGGTAGGCCGGCTCAGTTGAACTCAATGATCGTTGGTTCTCAATGACAGTTGGCGCCGCCGTGTAACTCCTGCCGATCGTGATTGAGTCAACTGTCGTTGGCTTAATGACAGTTAAGAGCGCTAGTGCAGCTATCAGGTATTAGAGGAATACGCCGGTTACTGATGCTGTGAAGGAACTAGTGAGAAACGCGGTCACAAGCAAATTATAACACGAGCATGACGCCTGAGACAACAAATAGACGCAATTTTTGTTGACTAATCAAAGGCTTTTGATCGTGTGCCTCACTACAAGTTGCTAGCAAAGCTGCAAGCGATTGGCTATAGGTTGCGGCCTTGTTTCGTGAATAGCCAGTTACCTATCACAGCACAAGCAGTTTGTTGCGTTGAGTGGCGAAAGTTCTGGCATGTTAGACGTGTACTCAGGGGTGCCACAGGAATCGGTTTTTGGTCCGTTACTTTTCTTGGTCTATATTATTAATGTGGCACTGTGCGTGGATCCATCCGTGAAAGTGAGGCTCTCTCCAGACGACTGCGTTGTTTATACCACGGTAACCGGGACAGAAAGTAAGGACATTCTTAAAGAGACCATGAAATGACCTTTTTACTTTTGCCAAATAACTTTTACATTAAACCTTCAATGTTCCCTCAATGCCGAAAAGGAATCCGTTTTCGTTTTAGAGGTCAGATTCCCAAAACTTTCTTACGACAAAAAAGTTCGTAAATTTATCTTACGACAAAGTTAGGAACTTTTGACTATTCCCGAAGCAAAATGTTCGTAAGTTTTGCGTAAGTTACAGATTTCGTCGTAACTTACGCAAAGCTTACGAACAGTTTACAGTCAATTAGAGTCCTCGTCAATTACTGTCCTCGGGAACATTTCCGATCTTTTGGCAAGAAATGCCGAAATCGATAATTTTTTGTGAATGTGGCCTATATGATTCATTGCCAAGCAAATGTAGAGCCGTGGAATTAAAACTATACGCGTCCAAAAGCTTTATTCCTGCTTATTGTTATTTTGTGACTGGTATCTAAAATATTCCCGGGGAACATTGCGATGTTTGCTGTTGTTCAGTTGTTGTTGGACATTCCCAAGGCGTTGATCTCCAAGAAAATTGGGGATGTATGCGAGTTCACTTTGCCGCAAAACACGGATACATCCAGTCACGGCGAAAAATAAGGTCCCAGGGAATGAAGGAGATCAGAATATGAGTAGATCTGAAACGTGTAATGTTTGCAGCACTGATCTCTACTATAGGGGGCTGGATGGCGCTTGGCTGCTCTCCGAGCCTGGCGCAAGTGAAGCCACCGGAAGTTCGATGCTTGTCCCGGAAGTCGGGCGTGCGCCGGGCTTCCTAGTGCATTCAGTCAATATTTTGCACCATGCTTTTTTGTGTCTTTGATTGGGTTTTAATACTCCCGTTCTGGATTAAATCCCGATAATGAGACATTTGGACTTGGGACATATTCACACTTGATAAACTAAAATCTCAAAATGTTTACGTTGAATGGCTTCCCATGATACTTCTCGGGTCTGCATGCGCTCTTACTGCGCAACAAGCAGGCTCTCTTGAGGGAACAAGCAAAAATTCAGCGCCCTCGACGCTTTTCGAACCAGCACTCGGAAGGGTTACAAAGCCTGCCAAGCGCTCACTTCCGGGACAAGCCGCTTACTTCCGGTGGCTTCATACCTGTTTGCTCAATGCGCCATCCAGCCCCCTCTAGTGGAGATCAGTGGTTTGCAGGGACGCTAAACGAGTAAATCGTCATTCCCACGGTTTCCCACTGTACCTGCGCGCATCGCCATTTTCAGATCGAGTCGCATTTCTTAGACTCTTTATTCTTTCGTATTTTTGTTTTGTTCGCAGTGATTGGTTGTCAGATTGCAGGATATTCAACACAATTTTTTTCTTGTCTAGGAGGTTATAGATACAACCTTCTCTTCTTCTTTACAAGCCGCACGTAGAGTAAGTCACCAACTATTTAAGTATAACAATAAAAATAAGATAGTGAGTCGCATAAAATAAATTTTATGAGAACAAAAAGGACTGTTACTCGTGTTTTTGCGGAGTGCGTTAGCTTTTGACACCGGCGTATTTATACAGGTGTGCATTAAAGATAATACATATAGAAGGCATGGAACGTGTTTGTATAAAGTGGACGAGGAAAAAAAAAACAGTATGTCCTCTGCGGTGCAAAAATTAAAAAAAGAGGTTTTTGGCTTTTCTGACGTTGAAAGTTCACCATCCCGCTTGTTATTTCAATTATTCGAATAATATATTTATGGTCTCCAATATTGCATTTTTGAATATGTTGGCGAGAACGTTGCGCTGGAGAGTAGGTGGCACAAACAGCGTGAAAGACTAAAGAATAATAGAAGTACCTTTGTTGTTCATTTACTCTGATAACATTCCTTTGTTAAAAAATTTTTAGATTTTTTTCTTATTATTATCTTATCTTAATCTGCTTTCACATGAGTTGATCTTCAAAGTTCAATAAACTAAAGGAAATTATAATACGAATAAAAATATTTTTAAAGCACCTTGTATGATAATCAACTTGCCCGTTGGTTTCATGGACATACAATCAACAAAGCAACTAATCCACTGGCACAGTGGATTAGTTGCTTTTGTTGATTGTATGTCCATGGCTTGTCTTCCAATAAAGAAAGATAATGTTTTGTTGTTGTTGTTGTTTTCTAATAAAAAAATAAAAGGGAATTTGAAAAAAGAATAGCGAATACTCCTATTACGCAATTCTATAGCAGTTTGTATACGCCAACCAATACTCTTTCTAGTGGCTTAAGAAGCAGAGGCGGCAAAGCCTTCTCTACAACTAAAGAAAGTATTGTTTGAATATTTTACTCGTATGCAGGCCTTGTTTTCCTACTAGGGTGCAATTCGTCGCAATTCGTACACTGCGCGACACCGTTAGCGCGAACACGACTTCGGCACTTTTCGCTTTTTACTTCGAAAGGATACTGGCGGGCGTCAAAATATACCACTTAGGCTAGTAACCCTACTGAGCACTTTCCATCACTATAGTTTTTACAAAAGTCCTTCGATTACTTTAAAAAAAAACATGGCGATGCTTGTTTGCGCTAACGTGTAGTATACGTTATTCAGTGATGCGTGTGAAGAGACTGGGGTCGAAATTTTAGATTCTCATAACTGTGCACTCTGTACGTCTTGAAAAAAAAGATCAGAGGCTAGTAACTGATACCAATCTTTTACAACGTACCAACTCACATTGATTAACGCAAAAGGGTTGTTGCAACTCGGAGACGCACGAGTGGTTGCGCCATACTTTTACTCGCGGCTCGGGAAGGGTACACGATGCGTATATAAGCCGCAATTATCTGATGCAACGTGAAATATTTGTAGAGGAACGTCAACCGCCGTTACGCAGTGTTTGAATAATCGTTGATTACGCGGGCTGTGTCATAATTTATATATACTATATCTTCGCATAACTGAAAAGGCGATAAAAAGAGCCGCCTACTGTGGGACACCATTCAGGTTCCACGCAGAATAGTCAAGGACGGATATCTGATTGGGATATCTGACTGTATTGTGATATCTGACTGTATTTATTTGTGAGTTGGAGCACCGATAACAACAGAAATTTATCGTCATATGATTATGCTGTCTTATCCATAGCACGGCTTTATCTCCTCTGCCTTAAAGGAGCAGCACAGAGCTGGTGATTATATAGGACAATCGTCACGGTTAACCTCAAGCACTTTCATTTATCGATTTTGAATCAAGAACTATAATTATTTATTTATTGGCAGTCACACGTGTGACGAACTTCACACACAAGAAAATATGTCTCCCTCCCCGAACTCGCAAAAAAAAGAGACACAAATTTCATCCATCACTTGCTGACTGAAACGAATGTAGTAAACGCGATACAACATACTACAATCGAAAGCCTTCGTGAAGCATTTCGCGTTGGCGCGGTGCAAATAATAGTTTACAAAATGCCGGATATGCGGCCATTTTTGTTTATGTGCAAACGTTTTTTTAGCTTTTGTTTGCAGAATCAACCTAGCCCCTGCGTAATATTCTGACAGCGCCTAAGTGAGAGAGAAAAGAAGACTCTCACCTCATTGGAGGCTTACGGGTCTTTTTCCGCTATCCCTCTCATTCTCTACACCTCATTACAAGAAGAAGAGAAAGAAAGAGCAGTTATGCGCTTCGTGCCGTGCCCGTTCACGCAACTGGTATTTGACCGAAGGCATATACGTGTATACCACTATATCTTTAGTAAAGTCTCGTTTGAAGTGCGTTTGTGGCGAAGGGAGTTGCGTGCTGCAGGATATTTATTTCGGTTATCCAGGAGACAGCTGTACTCCTGGCTTTTGCGGCCGCAAATCGAGGAGGCGTTGTCGCTAGAGAAACGACGACGACACAAACCCCGTGTTTGGGTCGGGGGACCATTTCGGAAGGCGGGGTGTGTTTTGTGGCTCGCCCCGTGCGTGAGCACGTTGTCGCCGCTCGTGACCGAATCGCTTTGGAAAACACGTTTTGTTCGGCGGTCTTTTGGGCTAACCTTTACATCGCGGCTGCAGCATGTTCTCTTTTTGCTGTTCGTGTGTTTTGGTCGTGGTCAAGGGAAACGCCAGCCTTGAAGAGTACGGACTTCCTGTTTGTAAGGTCGCCGGGAGAAAAATACATGTAAGGTGGAAGCACCTCCTCTGTATTTAGGAAGCTTTTTTTTTTGTTGGTTTGTGCTGCCAGGTTTTTTGGATAACAAAACAAAATGCAACCGATTCCGGATCTTGAACGGAGCTACGCACGTAGGTGTACGCAGTGGCGGATTCTGTAGCTCTAAACGGCTTGAACCAACTGACAAGGAAACGTTTGGTCACAGCGAGCGACCAAGCTACGCCGTCCGCAGCGATCAGTCGGTCTGCAAGAACTTGGGACACCGGTAGCCACGCGTTGGTGACAATGAACGAATTTATTCGTGAGCTACTAGTGCTGACACTTTTAATTCATTTGTATAATTATGAAATCAAAGAGGGAAATTGCGCATTGTAGGCATTTACTCTTGCCTTGGACGCAAGTTGTGTCTG
This sequence comes from Ixodes ricinus, assembly GCA_037355805.1. NCBI lineage: Eukaryota > Metazoa > Arthropoda > Arachnida > Ixodida > Ixodidae > Ixodes > Ixodes ricinus. The sequence continues at coordinate 32,013 of JAZHYW010024719.1, read as the reverse complement.
CAGTTGTTGTAAGACAGTATGTAAAATTATATAAAAAAAGAACCGGAAGGACATCGCTTCTCTCCCCATAAAAACTCGCCGGATAACTGACTTTTTTTTTTGTTTGTGGCAAAGGTGTTTTGTGTTTGGGACGACGCGCAGAGAGAAGCCAAGGCCACAATACATTTTGTTTGTGTCCTGCTGTAGAGGGCGAGCCTCGGTGTTCGTGAACAGTGCCACGTATAGATAGTGTTCGAACCTTGCAACCTTCACACTTTTTACGGTCCGCTCCTCCTCCTCCTCAATCCTCCCATCCCTCTATCCAAGCACAGAGTAGCCAACCGGGGCAATTACCCAGGCTAATTTTCTGTCTTCGTGCTCTGTCCTCCTTTCTTTCTTCCTTTCACCGCGAGCTTCATGAACGAAGAAGCGAGCATACTAAAAAACCTTAAAGGGCCAGTGGATCGATTTTTTAAATTTCAATAAATACCGCTTAGAATTAATATTTGACTTTCCAAGCCTACGAAATACAAATTAGATCTCTTTTTTCTCTTTCTTCGCAATGCCGTTAGCAGACAAAAGTAGAGAAACACGAGCAGCGTTCACTCCCTCAACTCACAACAAGAACGAGTGGCCACGTGCCATTGTATGTCATAGGCGCGCTGGGCTGGGCAAAGCACATGGAATGGTTCTAAGCTCCAAACAACATTAGAGTTCGGCTATTCCCGTCACCGCAGCCAGGCACGTAGCCAGGGGGCGGCCCATGGGGCCGCCCCCCCCCCTCCCCCGAAATCTTTCATTTTGCTGGGGCCTTCTCTCCCCCCTTCCCCTCATACAGCATTTTGTCATGGGCGCAGCGCCCCTCCCCCCCCCCCCGAAACAAAATCCTGGCTATGTGCCTGACCGCAGCTATTGAACACTATCCGAATGGTCGCCGAGGCATCGATTGTCACGGACTCAGGTCAAGCGCTTACGTAATTTTCGTGTCCGATTCACGAGTAACATTCCGCTATTTCCACTAAGGTCCCTCTGACCAAGTCAACACTTCGATCCTCATGACTACGCCATAACGTTTGGCGAAAGAGAGATTGAAACAAGAAGTCAACTGTTATCTTTGCAGTCACACCTCGACAAAGAACCTCCTGCGTTGATGGCGTTGCCGCGCGAGTATGCTTGGGTCATACCAGAGCCGTTTATACTGAGAGATTTGTCGAGCCTTCTTACAGGAGATTTTGACAGCCTGGCAACCACAGCAGCGTAGTCATGACAACCGGATGGAAATGACTACTTCCGTCCGCCATTATTGTGGCTCATGACTCATAGGAACTCTACGCGATTTCTCAGGAATGAACGAGACTAAAACAAGTAATGTCATATTGTGTTACCGCGAAATCCGCTTGTTCTAGCGGCCAACAAGCTCCGCCCATCGGCCAAATTGCTCTCGAGTATAAACGGTCTGGGTCATACTATATGACCAGGAAGCTTGTGTGAAGCAAGAAACATCCCTTCCCGAGAGCGTTGCACTGCCCCTTTAAAGCCGGCTCACACGGCGGCTCTTCGAGCTCTGCGGAGGAGCCCCTCCCAGAGGGAAGCCCTCCTCGAAGACGTGCCGTGAAGCCCTCGTGCACACCGCCAGACCGCGTCTTCGTAGGCAAGCTATCCCAAGAGGCGTGTCGGCGAGGACGGGAGGACACAACCCCGCGGCACAACCCGGAGCGCGCCGCGGGCGCGCGCCTAGTCCCCCGGCGGCTCGAGCGGCGGCGACGGCGGCATCCAGACACCGGGTCCAGCCTTGCTGGCGCCAGTGGCGTCCGGGTCTCAACAAGGCCCCCTTTCTTCGCGCCGAGACACTCGTCGCGGCACGACCAAATGGCGCGAGCGATCCCACCAGGACAGGCGCCGCCGCCGCCATCGTCGACGCAGGAGACGGAGACCGTCGTCGGGGGGCGGCCCGCCCCACGCTCCGGAAGTGTCTCCGCGCGCGAAGATTAATCTCAGAGGCCCGCGGACGAGGAACTTGTAGAGCCTCCGTTTCTCCTTACGATGGACCGCAACGGAGGCTACAAGCGACCCCTGCCCAGGCAGCAGCTGCGAAGGTAGAGCGTGGCTTCGCGTCTGATGCGTTGCCGCGCCCTTTGCGGAAGTCATGTGACACTCATACGGCATTGGACTGGCTACGATACCTCGTAGCGTTCTCTGCGGTCCATTTTAAGGTGGAACGGAGTATAGCCGCTCTTTATTCTCCGACACTCCCTCCCCGTGCAGCACGCGGGATCTCTTTGTTGTCCGCTCATACCGCACTGCTTTGCCTGTGGGGATTGCTGCTGATGGAGTTGTCTTGGTTGGCCCTCTTCTCCGGGCTGTATCGCGGGACTCGCGCTGTCATCAGGGGCGGTCGTTGTTTGCCTTCGGCAGTGCGAGTTCGTGGGAACGTGCCTCCGTGTGGGGTGACGGCGTGCTCGATTGGGTTATCTGTCGAAGGGTGTTGAGTGACGGTTTGGTTTGATTGGCAACGTTGTATTTGGCGGGGAAGTGCTGATGTGGCTGCGTATTTGTCCTTGTTGGTAGAAGAAATCCTCTGCTCGGGATTACGATCTTGGAGATCGTAACCCCGAGTACTACATACAGGAGCCGAAAGAGTGTCAGGTTTAAAGACAAACCCGAAAAATTTCCGGCTTTAAGAGTGTGACGCGACAGAACCTTTCTGTCGTGGCCATTGTGGATCCCAATGCGCATTTTTCATTTTTCGTCTAAGGGGTGTGCGACATAAATAGTAAAACGGGTTTCAGTATAAACAACCTGCCACAATTGATGAAAAGAACTTTATAATCTCACAAAATATAATTTCATAGAAAAGACAAAGTAGTCTTTGTACAAAATGCAGCGCTTTATCCTCCACGGTTGCACGTTATTCTCAACAGAACAAATAGACAGTGTGACATGCAGCGGCGTAGAGTTTCCATTTTCCCCGGGGGGGGGGGGGTGCTGTGCGTTACTTTTTCGCCAGAACTGGAGATTGAAGTTAACGAAAGCACGCTGGGATTCCATTTCCCATGTATTTTGTAAATAAAGGCAACGTGGGCGTTATTTTGTTTACATGCCACTACCCGAAGCTCGTTACATGGCACGTAAACAGCGTCTCGGTAAGGATCATGGCCCGGGGCCGGGGGGCGGGGGGGGGGGGGGCTCTGCCCCCCTTCTCCCTTCCCTCCCGGATCTTATTAGGTGGGGCACGAGCCCCGATGCCCCCCCCCCCCCCCCCGAAGTCTACGACTATGGTGAAATGTAGGCCATAGAAAAATAGACAATGTGCTACATGTTGGAAGCGCTTTGAGAACTGCCTCACATGAAGTAACGGGTCCCAAATTGAGGGACACAAATTTTCACTCTATCAAATATCTATTGAATTCTATGAAATTCAGAAGCACTGACTCGAGGAAAAAGGAAAAGACCACCAGTTAGGTAAGCTATGGCTTTCTGCTTTAAAAATGCTGAGTTTTACAATTATTTTGTTTTCAGTTTTCGCTTGTGGTGGGCCTTTCTTATCTGGGTCCGGATCATCATGGCCTATTGACTTATTTGTTTAATTCTTCAAAAATAGTGTCAGTTGTTCAAAGGATTAGGAATGCAGAGGGCATGTGCAGTTTCTGGCTATAGATAAAAATGAAAGCAACAGTAAATCACAATGAGAAGGTTAACATGCATAATATTTGCCGATGGGTCGGTAAAATGGCTAAAAAAAAGCAAAACTCAGCAATCAACTACAAGGCACAAACGCAGCTAACTTCTTGGCAAGAAGCAGACACATACAATGCTTGTAATTATTTGTGAATGGCCTTAAAATCAGCAAAAGCGATATAACAAGACCGTTGCGTCATGTCAGGGGTGCCGCAAGGATTGTGTCAAATCGCGTTTAATACCACGATTCAGTAAATGGCTTCGTTGTCTAGTGGAAGTTCACGTACGCGGGAACAAACTCGTCAGTTTTACGTAGCAGGAAAAAAAGTACAAATTTCATATTTACTCGGCATATTTTAATACCTACTTCAAAGCAGAAGTTTTTTTTTCTTTTTTTTTCCAAGGCAAAACTATGAATGCAGTTGTCATTTACGCGGTACCAATGCGTTTCATCATGTACATTGGTATGATTTTTGCCTGCTTCTGTGGAACTTTGATTAATTTATGTGCTGTTAAAGAAGTCCAAACTTAGAGGAGGCGGGGACTCGTCAAGCTACATAGTGTAGGTTCTTTTTTTTTTTGTCTCCTTCTCCGTGAGTATGGAGTTAATAGAATTCGACTTATTTGAAATATACTAGGTTTGGAAGCAATTTATTTAAAGCAGTTGATGCTCAAATAAGTGTTGGCGCCGCCAGAAAGCGAGTACCATTCGCGAATGAATCTCGCGAGATTATTCACTTCTGAGTCGCGCATGTGCAGTTGTGCACTTTCATTGATGAGTAAAAACCGGGCGCTATTTTATGAGACAGACTTTTTTGTTCCGTTTTTGTTCGTGTGCTGCAGACATCCAGTTTAAGCCACTTGAATGGCTCGCCGACTCCGAAGTTCGGTCTGTGATGAGATTTTCAAATGCGAGAAATGTTAGACCAGACCGTACAAAACTCTATCGATAATTTGATAAGTTTATATACCTAACGCAATGAGTGAAGGAGTTGTGCGAAGAAGGTTTCGAACCGACGTTTTACATATGACTCGATCTACATACAGAAAAATACTTTTTGTTTTCCAGAAATCACTATGCGGAACGTAAATTTGACCAGGACATATGTGAAACCTAATTAAGAGTGAAGACCAGCAATTTGTCCAAAGAAGTGAATAAAAAAGATGGGGAAACCGATGATTTACATGTTTCGGTATCACCAAACATGTTCCCCTAGCATCGAAATTATTGCCTCACAAAATCGTTGCAAAACACTTCAGTATCCCAAACACTTCACTTAATTGATGAACGCAAAAGTTGTAGATTCAGATCTCAGGCGGCACAATTCTTCGAGAAATGTATCGAAGCACTTGTGCCCCAATATGATAAACGCCTTAATATCGAGGGGGTTATATATAAAAATTTTACTAAAAACACTGACATTTAAATAAAATTATGTTTCAATGGACTAGAAAGGACACTTATTTGTTTTATTAATTTTCAAGAATCTTCGTGCAATATTTACGCTGTTAGACCTAATTAAAGTGGAAGTCACGGCTCGTTCTAAGCCCCACTCACAGATCAGTGGCCCCGTTCCTTACTACTGGATTGGCTAGGCTGCTGGGCCATCATGCTCGCAAGCCTAGTGTCCCCATGTCACGACGTCTGTGCGATACGCGTCAAGTGACTGGTGTCTGACACTATGGTGCCTGGAATGCGTCTCACACTGGTGTGTTTACAGCGTCCAAAAAAGTGGTCCCTCAATTTCCGCCTGATGACGTCATAGAAGTGTCATGCTGTCGCCGGTCGCGATCCTGGCGGCGTCTCAATAGCTGTGGTGTACGTGGCAGACGCCTGTTCTGCTGCGTGTTGCTCCCCAGTGTGGCAGTCCAAGGAAGCTTCGGCAGCCAGAAGTTGGGACGTAGGTTGGGACGCCCTGACGACAGCGACACTCGCGTTCGGTTGTGCTACTCGCAGCTTCTCTTTAGCATTTTCACCACCAACCTCTAGGATCGCGACCGATCTGTGACGTCATTTGTTGCCACTTCGGGACCATTTTCGATGTATGGGCCACATAGGACGCTAAACACACCAGTCGGAGACGCGATCCAGGCACCATTCCGACACCGCCTGCTAGACGTGGGAGCAGACGTGCGGCAGCCTATGGCATCGTCTGCTATTGTACCACCGTTTACCATCGTCTGCAACGCCCGTAAGGCGCGGCCTTGAAAGCGGCGCGTCCGCGTCCGCGGTCGGTTGCGCTCGTCTGCTCTTCCGCCCCCGTCTGAAACCGTCTGCAAAGCTCGCAAAACGTGACTATGAAAGCGGCGTCCTAGTGTTTCATCATGCACGAGCCCCGGCCCAATGGACTTGTAGGTTTCAAGTTTCGAGCAGAACCCCTGGCAAGCGAGGTCGAATAATTTTAGGTCGCGTTTTCGTTGTGCGTTGTGCTGCGTCCTTTCAACGCTCTGTTAAGGCTCTGTTGACTCCGACGTCGGGCGTAGCAAACGCGGCGTCGCGCAGCGCACACCGATACTGATTGGTCGCAGATATCGAGTTTCTGCTCGCCGGCCAATGAAAGTCCCACGTTCTGCGCTACGCTTCGTCCGCTGCGCTCAACGTCGGAGTATAACAGAGCATTTAGTGTTTGTGGACAGGTGCAGAGGAACGCTGACAAACGCTAGTTTACGCCCGTGGAAGGTGCACGATGAAACGCTCTAGGACGCCGATTCAGATCAGCATCGAATGGTCGCGTCCCGCGAATGCTACCGGAGGTGCCTCTTGTGTGGTCGCGTCTCGTGGGCGCTAGGGCGCCCTCTGACCGAGAGAAACAGGCCTATACAAACGTCTGTCAGCGTCTGATCAATGTGAGGTAAGAAACGACAGAAATTACTGAAAATTCAACAAAATAAATAGGCAGTCCTTTTCAGTTTTTTCTGTTTCTTGTTATCTTTCATAGCGTCCGCGAGCAAGGTGGGTGAGCGTCAATGCGAAACAATTACAACGCGACCTAAAAATATTGGCTTTAGCAAGCCAACTGCACTGCTCAATAAAACTTAAGAGAGCCTTAGAGCCAAACCTGATGCGAGGCGAACGCCGGATTGCTTCCAGCGAAATGGCTCGCAATTTCTTCCTTGTGTAGGTTACCGCCTCTCAGTACTCAAACCATGGTCGCAATCAGTACCTAAAGTCAGGGGGTCTCGAGGGATCTCAGACCCCCAACAATTTTGACGGGGTGTCGAGACCCCCCGTCATACATTTGGCGTTGAGAAAACCACAATCGCAACTATCGATTCTTACAATAAGACATGATCTGATTCCTCCTTTCCCCTCCCCTCATAGTTATGTCACTTCGTCAGGCGTTCTTGTTTCCTACAAAAAATGCCGAGCTATACTCACACACTAGTCAGTCGGTTTTACGTGAATCTAATATGACCCTCCCCCTCCTCTCCCCTCCCTTAATACAGAGTTTGTAGAGAGAGTTTGATGACACGGAAGACTTTAAGCACTGTCCGCAGTCACGGTGATAGCGCGGTTCTTAGAGTAGCGGGGCTACTTTCACGGGAACCGAAACATTTATTCAGCATCAAAACACTCAAATAAACAAATCAAGCCATATCAAGCAAAATAGTTGGACGTGGGATGCTAGGGTCCCGCTGGTCCCGCTATGAAAACAACCACCCACGCAGCGCTTTCGATAGAGTGTACTTGTGAAAGTTTGCTGGAAACTATTTTCGGTTGAGGAGACCTTCAGATAGGCAGCTTTGTGAACTCTAAACGAGTCGCACTCGTAAAAACAAGCGAGCTCAACGAGCTTAGCGGTACACACGGCAGCCATGTTTGCTATCGTTTGAAACCAAAGCGGAAAAGACGATCTCGGGATATTGTTTGAAAACAATGATGACTCTATTTGTATAGTTTGTTTTTCAAACATAGAAAAATGTCGAATAAAAACTACCGCTGCAAGGAGAAACACTTTTACAGCGAACATTCCTTCTTTGAAATTATGAAAGTGCTTGGATTTGACACATGTGAAAAATAATAAAATGTTTTTTCTTTTTTAGTTCCAGGGTTAGATCTTTTCGTGAAATTAAGCAATTTAATCTCCAAATGTTAAAAAAAAAAAAAGTTGAAGATTTATACGCCGAGGGTTGCATCTTCCGAAGCGCCTGGAATTGCCCCCAGTCGCTTGGGTTGTTGTTTTACTACCGACAACTATACGTTCAATGTAGTGCTTTGTTATTTTTTCTTACTTCTCTTTTTATATTGAGTTCCAAGGGCAAGGAAAATCACGGGAGAGATGGGGTCCTTCTCTAAGTGGCAAGTCGCTAGTCGGTGTTGGGCTGAGGCAGAAAATGTTAACTTTAGGGAGGTACGTCTTTGCACTTCTTTTCATAACCTTCAGTTTCGTGGTTTGTTATCTGATTTTTTTTAAATTATTCTTATTATTTATATCTTTTTGACTCCTGGCCTCGTCAAGCTGCTTGATAGCTTTTCGGACAAGGAAACAACATCAACATTGTATACGTGAAAATATATTTTGCACTTTGAAATTTGAACATCAAATTTTTTTAAATAAAGATACAGCACAGACGGCACATTACTCCTCAGTTTTACTGAGTTCTGTGACGTCATCTCACGTGACGGAGGAAACATGCAGAAACTTAGAGAAGCAATGAGCAGGTCGTTGTCGACCGGTGGTGCTCTTGCGGCGAAAAGCTGTATCTTACGTCGTAAATCGTATTCCGTAATTGGGCCGTTTGGGGTCGTGTTTCCAAAGATAACTCCACGGAGTCATCAATTCCTCGTGCATAAAGGCTTCATCAGTTGGGATCGGGTCTATCCTTTCAAAAGTTACGTAGTATATTAATATGACAAACACCCGCTTCTTCTTTTCAGACATTCTTGAACTTAAGCATCGCTCTTTAAACTCGCGTTAGTTCCGCTCGTACCCGAGTTGCTGGCATTTTATCCGACCAGAATCTCGATGCAGCCAGGCGTTCTTCTTCCATCACATTTTCAGGAGAGGGCCGGCCAGAAGAGAGCATGCCGGCGGAACATTCCGCCGACTATGTGTTTCATCGCCGAACCCCCCAGATGGCGCAACGGCACCGCGGCGTCGGCGTCGCTCCATCCGTCGCTCTCCTACGCCGGAAAATGTCACATCGAGAGATCCCAATCTCAAGGCCGCTTCATCGCTGCCCGCTGCCCCCCCCCCCCCCCCCCTTGTACAAACATACACGGACTAAAAATGTCGAACGAGATAATTTTAAAACGAGCATCTGAAGTAACGAGCTTCTGTTGTGAAGGTAGTGTGCACGTGGATAGAGAGTGCGCGGCACAAATTAATTAAAGGGGGGGGGGATGTGAAGCGTGCCTTTGACTCGTACAAATGATATGGATGATGAAGAAAGGCATGCGAGAGAAAACACTGCGTTAGCGGCTTTGAAGCCCGCCTTGCAAATGGGGAAACCGAGAGGGACAATGGTGAGGAGCAAGAGGCCTGGCAATCGTGTGCTGGTAGGTATAGTATTAAGCGTTAGACCGGGAGAAAAGAAGATTGGAATCAATCACTGTCTAACGAAAATTTCGACTGGGATAAGGGGGGGGGGGGACTCGCAGTTTTTGCTGGCATCGTCTTGGCACCGTCTAGATCACTGGCACCTTCTGAATCTGTTCTGGATCTTGTTTGTTATACCAATCACACTGCGTGAGTAAACATAAAACAAGACAGGCTGTTTGTCGTGTCCTTTTTGTTTCTTTGAGTTCTTTTTTGCATGTCAATGTACACAAGCTAACTTTTCGTAGCGGAGCTTGTTTTAACAGTGTTTACAGGTAGTCGTGTCCACAAAACGTTCACAAGGGCGCTACATCTGAGAGGGCGTCTAACAGGGGTAGGGAAAGAGGAGGCTTGCGAAATGGACGACTGATGAAATTCTAATCTACCGTGTCCAATAAAATACCAGAATCATATGAGAACGGCCTTCCCCCACCGCCTCGAACCCACGCGTCTGAGCTCAGTTGTATGCATTTCCGTCCTTGTTAAATGTCCGTCCTTGTGGGTTATACAAAGTGCTTAAAAGATTTAGCTTCATTCCATCTTCTCCAGACGGCCCTTGAAACATGTAGATAGTGCATGACCAGCGTATCCCATTTGCGCTCAAAATAAATATTGCAAATCTACGTATACACACGCGCGTACCAGCCACCAAATACGCTCAGTTACCCAAGCGGCGCGCACGCGTAAGTCCCGGCAGTCCTCACAAGGGACCGCACAGGACGTAGCTGGAAGGCCCACATCGGCACCCGTACGACGACAGCCTAACCAGCGGCGGGAAAAAAACACCGAGCCCTCACCAGCAGGCAGCACGCTCCAAACCGTCTCCAGACATGTCCCTCGCGCAGCTTACAGGCGAGCAGCGCGACATGGGACCGGAGGTTGCTGGCATCCCGAGCCGTCGGAATCCTAGACTCACCGGCGCCAGTCAGGATCGCGCGACGGACTCGTCCCACAAGGAAGGGCCTTTGTGGGGCCGCGGAAGTCCCGTCCGCGCAAGAGGAACATGCGGGCGGCTTTCTTCAGCACACGTTCCGGGGTCCCCTTCTCTACACACGTCCTGTGTCCGACGGGTCGCAGGTCGGCTACGGTGACAGAATTCACAGAAACCGCGGCTCGTCGCTTCTGCTGGCTAAACTTAGGAGAGAGCTGACGCGCGATGCGAGGCTCCAACCGGGGGCGCCGAGGGTACGCCAAAGGATCAGGATCATGGGTTTGCCGATTTACCAGGTCTGTTTAGGTTTGTTTCCTTCTCAACTGATGAGTGCTGAAAGCGCTGGCGAGCTGGTGTACGTTCTACGTTGAGCACTATGGGAAACCTTGAGACTGGGGTGTGAAAGAGTAAACACTTTAACGGAAACAGAAAAAAAGGGGGTTTATAAGACATGGTCGAAATAAACATTGTGGCTGAGTTGGAGACGTTGTCTATCTCAATTCTTAGTATCTCTCTTGCAGCTTTTACTTTTTTACAGCCAAGTCTCGAGTTTACCATCGTGTTCTCTGTTCAATGTTTTTTTTTTTTTTAATGTAACTGTCCACTGTTTGAAATAAAGTAGGTTCCACAGAATCCGTTAAGTCTGTTGAGTTGTATCCCGAGGGGACAACATCAAGACCCGTCAACCCAGTAAAAGGCATTTTTCAGAAGTTTGTCTGTCTCGGTCGCCCTGGTACGAATTAAGACTGCCAGCTGCTCATACCGATTTGAAAATGTACGAGAGCAGAGCAGTCTCCGAGAATTCATTTCGAAATTGAGGATGTAGCCATGGGGGGTTTATGACGCTTCAACAAACCCCGACTCTACATGCATATGCATGGCACCCCCACAGTGACATGGAATCTCAGATATTTGAGGCACCTCCCTCCCTTCTTTCTCTCTCTCTCTCTCTCTCTATCTTCGATATCTCAGCAAACTGTGCTTTACTGCCTCTGTTAGTAAGGGAATGTTCGAGGTTTTTCGATAGCCACTGTAAAGGTGTATTTTCATTAAAATGTCTTGTCTTTCGATGATCTTGTTTGTTGACGTTTATGAGTGTCAAACAGGACTTATGGGATATTTTATTCTCCACCTTTTTCTATTCTTTGTAATTTTATTTTATCAGGGCCATATCTTCCACCTCCTAAGTATATTTGTAGTTAATAATTATCATGTAGTGTGGCATTTTAGCAGATCGTCTGTTCGTAAAATGAAACTGGAACCGGTAGCTTTTGCTGCCACTTGAAAGCATGCTTTGAAAAGCGCGCCCGCGCATGCTTCGGACACACGAGAATGAATGACTGAAACGCATATCGCCGACATGATCACTCCCTTCTCTCTTCGCGTCCGACATAACTACGATCGTGTAATGTAGATGCGCATATTTCCAATTTATTTCTTATTAGGTAATATTAGGAACGTAGTCAGTACTGGATCCGGAACTTCAACCGGTGTTGATCACGATGCTCAGCATCATGTACTTTACCTACTCCCCTTGTTCATCTTATCTCTCACAGATAACTATGCAATCAGCAGAGACACACAAAAAACAACTCTCGCTGTTCTGTGCCCACTGTGCCTATTCTTCCAGGCGTCCAAAGGCGACGACGACGAACGCACCCACCGGCGAACTGTTCCCAGCTCCACGGCTTCCCGCAGCGGGCGCCGTACATACACGGGGCCCGCTTTCTGCGCGTATCCGACGCCGCATCTCCGTCTCGGAACGCTTCATTAGCCGTCCGCTGGACTGATGGATGACGCGGACCTTATCGGCCGAGGTTCCTCGAGGAAGTCCCTCTGCGAGGCCTTGCCGCGTCCCGCGTGCGTAGCCAGTCGGCAAGGACCGTGTACCGGTGGACGTCGCCGATGTGGACTAATGAATCCGCAGGTTGGCTGGCTGCTTGGTCGCACCGGGCGCCCTTGGTCTGCTGCAGGGCACCTTGGGGACTGTTCGAGTTGGATGCTCCTGTGGCGAGCTGGTCGCTGCCGCCGCCGCCGCCGCCGAGCGGAAGACTTTTTTCCTTTTGCTTCATTTTGTTACCAAGCATGCAGTGGAGGGTAGGCTCGTAGTGTGGTGGTGGCTGTGTACGGTGGTACCGGCGGAGGACCGCTTTGGTCTATGCCGCTATCGGAAAGCTGCGGCGCCTCTGGACGACGCGATTAGTGATGGTGGTCGCCCATCGATCTTTGAAAAGCGATCTACCCTGCCAATCTTTTGCTCTTTTATTTCTGACGCCGCTTTCGATAACGCGCGTTATTGAATGACCGCGTATATCTGTTTTGGCCATGGTCGATGCATACTTAAGGAGATACCGAGTATATTTTCTGCGGGGGTCCGTTTGTTTATGGGGGAGATAGTCCGGTCGAAATGGTGGCGATGCCCGCGTTGTCGGCCTGTCGCGAGTTGTGTCTGACCGGTACGTGAACAGGTCCCTCTGAGTAGCCGGAGTGGATAAAACTTAAAGAAAGATGCAAAGGGGAGCGGTGTAAAAAGACCATATGACGAGTAAAAAGAGGGAATGAGAAAAAGAAGAATGGCTCCTCGTTATCATAAAGACGAAAAGAGCGCTTGAAAACAGAGATGATAGAGGAAAAGAGACACACGGCGCACGACGAGCGCCGTTGGAGATGACGATCACATACGCTGGGACAGAATGGGCAGCCCCGGCACCCCTCCTTGTACAGATCACTTGTTTCTGTGCCATTATGCACTTCGCGCCATCGAAATCGGAAAGCATGAAAATGCCAGAGAGTGGATAGCGTAAAACAAACTCCCTTCGTATGTCTGACGTAACAAAAGGATTATTGCGGATATAAATGATCAGTGGCGTACCAATGTAACAGTGGCGTACCAATGTTCTTGAATGAGGCAACTGCCTCCCCCCCGCCCGGGGGGGAGCCCTTAGGTACCTGAGAATATAATGTTTTGATTAGCGTTATTTATAAGGCGATCGTTGGCATATGTGAACCGCTAGATGTCACTGCTTTCTAAAAGCTTCTGTTGTCACACTGTCTCTGAAATTGAAACACGAGCGTGTCAGAAATGAAAGAAGACAATTTCTCTGGAATCTTGACAGCTGATAAGGGCAGTTCCAACATAAGCCATCTCCTCAATTCTCGCAGGAACAAAAATTGTAATACCTACTGTCGCATATTTTTTAGTTCAGTGGATGACTTTATGGTGATCCGTTTGATACACATAAAAGGAGTTGTTAGGGATCGACCTGCTTTTACTGGCTGTCATTCCTTACAAAAGAAGCTGTACACTAAAAGTATACTTATTCCGCTTGAGTCTCGCTCTCATCACGTTAATGCCTCATCAATTCAACGTTTACGTCTACGTTGTATAAGAGTACTCTCTCTTGCGAATTGGATTCGCAAATGAGATGAACGCACGTTTTCCCTCTGACCAGCTCCTCATTTCCATACAGCTACATTTATGCTAATCGGGAACCAGGTGCGCGATCGACTGCCGACTGACTGAATGCAACTTCGCGACTAAATAAGCAATTAGCGAAGAACTTGGACATCCCGATGTCTGCAAGACTCCGGAGGAAGACAGAAGCGGACAGCCAACACGACGTTTGGAGCCATCCGTCAGCAGCTCTTCGTGCGGACACGTCTACACCAGGTGCATCGAGTGACGCAAGGAGCCACAGACTCGAGTTGTTTCTTCGATCTGAGCGAACGAACGCTGCAGCTGCACAGACTAGGGCACAAGGAGTGGCGACATCGACCTCCGAGGTGGTCCTCTGCAGCAGAGGCATCCACTCGGAGCATCCACGGGGGTGGCCAAGGCCCTCAGAGCCAGCCCCCTTACTCCGCGTGCTACGGTCTTTAAGCTGCATCCCACAGCCAAAACACACACACAAACACACAAACTGTCCCAATACATGCGTGCATGCGCGCATCAGTTCGTATTGTATGAAGAGTCCCGGGCAAACGCGTGCAGGGACCGAAGGACGGACGGCCGGAGCGAACGGCAGGGCTCCAGTTGTGGCGGCCCGATGGCCACCCTAGAAGACTGAAACGACCATGGCGGTGGGGCGGGAGCGAAGACCTGGGAGCAAGCAGGTCTTGTAGTACGTGGCACGGCGAAGTGCACGCAGCGAGCCTCGGTGGGCGGGTAATGATGGTAAACGAGGAGGCGTAATTGTTCAATTGTTATCGAGGCTTGATCGCTCAATTGCCCTGCCTCGCTCCTCTTTCCCGAGTGTTGGGAGGGCGAGGAAAGAGCCAAGAGAAAAGGAAAGAAAAACCTCGGAGGCTCGCTTCTCACGTGCGCCACGGCGATCGCGAGGCGGAGTTGCCCGGCGTTTGTCTGCTTATGCGCCGCGTTTAGGCTGTCATCTGCAAACAATGCCGTGTGGACGTAACGATGCTTCGATGGTGTGGGGGCCCAGTTCGGCCTCGTTTCTATAGCGCGCCCATTGTTGCTAGATAGAGAGCCTCGGGGGAGTCTGAAAGTGCGTCGAAGGGAAGTGGCGTGATTTGTGATGTTGGTGCAGCGGGTCTGCGGCTGACTGTTGTACACTACGCGTCGACAACGGCGGCTTCGAAGAGGAAACATGAAGTCGTTTGTCTGATCGTCTTGGTTCGGCTTCTTTGTCGGAGAAGAAGAATGTTCGTGCCGCGGTCGAGGATCTAATAAACTAAAAACGTTTTAGGTTTACCACTTTGTTTCATACGATAGTCTGTTGTCCAATGTGCCATAGCAGTACGCGTCTATATTTAAGAACTTGTGTATGCTGCTTTTCTCTCAAAACGGGTTGCTAGGAGTGGGAAGGGGGGGGGGGACAAAGCGAACATTTGTTTTGTTGAAGTTCCCTTACGGCATTAGAGTAAGATACTAAACAACAATTAAGCATTTATGCCCAACAGTCTGAAGGGCATGGCTTGCGCCATCTGCGCTCAATCCTTAAAGTTTTTTGCGCCAAAAATATTTCCAGGGCATGGCTACGGACATTGGGGCAAAAGGCCATGAATATTTTCTTAATCCCGGAAGGGTCGGTAGCAATGTCTGGGGCGTTTGGCATGGAATGACCGTATGGCAACATGACACGAATTTCCAGCTTTGTTAAAGGCTGGCGTTCTGTGTCGAGAATGTGACCAGGACAGCAGACCTTTCTGGGGCGCAGAGCGGAGCAGTTCTGCGGCCAGACTGTCCCACGGAGGCAGCCAGGGTGCACGACGCAGTGCCGCTCGCCACCCGGAGACTTCGTGAAGCAGGCCCCGGTGCTGCGGACTCGCCGGCAGAAGGTCCGGCTGCGGGGACTCGGGCTCCACCGCGCGGCTCGGGCCGTCGCCCACCGATGCCGGGCTGCTCTGCTCGGGCCGCAACAAAGCCACCGTCTGCCCCGCACTGCTGGGGCACGTCGTCGCTGAAGTGGACCCGCACGCGCACCACTGCTCCTCGCGAGTCTGCGTTGCCGTGAGGGAGTTCCGCAGCAGCCAGACAGTGAGCACGACACTGTGCTCCGTCTCCTGCCACAGCATGCCCAAGCGGCGAAGGCCTCACGGTCTTGGTGAGCCAGTCAGCACGTCGGAGGGAGACTCCCCGACTAGACTCCATCTCACTGGTGCACGCACTGCTGGGCACGCTGCTGTCATCAGCCACGGGCAGAAGGGAGAGGAAGAGAGCGCATTGTAGCCTGAAGACATGCAGCGGGAGGCATGCGAAGAGGGTCCGGGCAAAGAGGAGTCCCTCCCTTCTCCTCTTCTCCGGCTGCTTGGGTTGTGCTCTCGCCTCTGAACCTTCGATAAGGGCTGCCACGTGCTTCGCCTACATCACTCTCCCTGACCGGCTCCAAGAGGCTGTAGCGTTGCACGCACGCCAGGGTACGTTGAAACAAAGTGGGACCGGCGGTGACACCAAGGGCGCAAGCGTGTGCCGCTTTGCGGCCTACTGTCGTCGTGCTTCAACGTGTTCGCCCGCCTGGGGCAGGTCGGAGATCCACGGATAATGACACAATACAAGTCGCGTCTCGTTGACAGTTTTTGGTTATTTTTTTTTAAATTTCTGACCCTCAACTACTTGAAAGAGAATAAAATTTGTTGCTTTCAAAATCAAATTTATAGCCATAAACAAAATGGGAGCACAATTGGTGAAAAAAAAAAGTTGGGGCTGCGCATCTGTTGACTTGCACCACGCAAACTAAGCAATCAGCGAGCTTGGAGTCGTCCAAGACAGTCGAGAGTAGTGAACCGGGCAACTGGACAGCCCACGCTATGCTCATCCTGAACGGTTTGGGGACAAGCTCCACGATGACGAGCTGAAGGCTCGTCCAAAACGGTTAATGTGGGCGCCTTCTGTTCCCCTCCAAAGTCGATCCATCAGGCAGGTCATGTTGCGCGAATATTCAGAATAGTGGTTTTTGAATAATGTGACATTCAGCCAGACTTCGAGGTGGACTGCCGATATTCATACTTTTCAAAGGGACCTATTGATCGCGCTGCGGGTCAGCCCCGTCGAGTGCGCTTCCCTGCCGAGGCACCTGTGCACCGCAGGCGAGCAACATGGGCAGAGCCCGAGAGCTCCCGCGGGTTCTGGTTTCCCCCGCAGTGCACAGGCGCCCGTGGCGCCGCACTCCGATGGGGCTACCCGCGGTGATTGCGCAGAAAGTGCCGTGTTTTTCCGGGCTATACTGCGTTTGCAAGTCCGGTCTCCGGTAGCCGCCATCTTGCTCAGTGGGGTGCGCTTGAGTGCAGCCATACCATAATCAATTACGACACGCCTAGCGAGGCTTATTGTCCCGGATTATGATCGATCAACGCACCCCAACCGAGCAAGATGGGGCGCCCTGAGCTGGACTTGCTGAGCAGCGCATGGGCCCGTTTTACCCTGAAAAGGGGCCCCAGAGAAAGAGGGAAAGGGCTACCGGCACTTTCCCCCTTGTTGTTTGTGTAGAAAGAGTGAAAGTCCAAGACGAGAGGCTTGGCCGGTTTTGGGTGTACGCATCGACCGAACTTCGTTGCGCTTTCTTTTCTGTTTTAGACTACGCAAGCTTAATTAGAGCCACGAGCTTTGGTGGCGGCGATCCCCGGTCATCGGGACACCATTGCTCGGTCATAGGGTGGACGAATAACAACAGGAAGCGTCGAATACTGTTCAATATTCATATTGTTCAATATTCACATATTGTGGGTCAATTATAAAATATGAAACACTAAAATTTTGGAAAATTCTGCCAAATTCCACAGTTACTGCTCCTATTTCTATCAAGCTCCAAAGTTGCGTGAAACGTCCAAGTTCAATTGCCTTTTCCAAATCTCGAAAAGCACATCCCGAGACAAAGCGCCAACCCGACACTGATATTTCTGCTCTTATTACTTGTATGGACTATAATAGTGCCGAATGCCAAATCATATTATCCCGATTGTAATAAAAATTGGACTAGCAGTTTTAATTACAGCCTTTTAGTCGTAAAGAACAATTGGAGGAATAAGGGATTGCATGTGTACCTGCTATGTGTCAAGCTCTATGCACTTCGCTCAGCTAAACCCAATGAGCACCCAAAACATTCTACACTACAATGCCTTACATCTGCATATTTGTAAAGCATAGATGGTGGTGCTTGTGATTAAGCTTTGCCCCTAGACTTTGGCATAGATAATGCAGTTGAACTAAGAGTGCTAGTTTGCAAATACCCACCTGCGGTATTCTCGGGGCTGTAGGCACCTGCTTCATTTTTGGCCATCTCAGCAGCAAGCCTCTGCAACAGTCCCAATGCAATATAGCGTAAAATACCGGAGCCCACCCCTTTCACTGAAGACTGGGTTAATCTAGACACGGGCGCTTGACCGGTAAAATTGGGCACTTAGTATAATTTGCAGACTTCCCAAGCTTGGGAGATGCTAATAGTGGGCGCTTGAGTGAACCCCTTCGCGGAATTTTACTGTAGTAGTGCCACTGCTAAAACAGCAGAGCAACCCATCTATCTGATCCACAGTGCTGCAAAGCATAGCAGCTATTGCAAGTGCCATTACGGACTGAAAAAACTCAATGTATCAGAAGAAGAAACAGAGAAATGCACTCCCCTGCTGGCTTTGCCTTGCACTGCTCAGCACCTTGAAAACTCAGATGCACAGCTGTCATCACATGCTGTCATACTGACACAGAAATAAGATGATCCTTTACCTAAAACATGACTCCTTGACAGAAACAGCCAATAGTTTAAAATAGTAGAAGGATGATTGTGCGGGGTACCCGGTGAATCCTATTCGCGACTCCAACTAACTATAGGTGGCGCCACTCATTTTCCAAGATGGCGGGTTTAGTGAGGGTCAGGGATGCGTGCCGCTATTGAGCCTGTCTAGTGTGCTGGCTTCACTGAGCGACACAAATTATTTCTGGTAATACGAGGAAGCTATGGTGTTATGAGCGGAGGTCACCTCTTTAACCTGAAAACAAGAACGATGTTTAGAGCATTATTTACGGAAGGATGCGCGTTTTAATACTGGAGCGAAACCGAAACTTACCTCTATTTTGGATTTAATTTCTCGATATAGGTCTTAATTTCCAATTCTTTCATGACTCAAGATGTGTCTCACATCCATCGTAATTATGTACTTAGAAAAGTTGTTCGCAGAAACTTTATTTTGTGACATCATGTTCGATCCAGGCTGATATTTGTAGTTGTTGAAATAATCAGTGCTGATATTTGTGCGTTCTCGCTGCCTTTTTCTCGCTCAAATAATTGTCATGGGAAATAATGAACTGCGGGCCTTTTAATGGTTTTTTGGTTGTTTAGATGATTAATTGGTTTAACATTATTTCCAGCACAAAAATAAGAAAATAATTCATATTTTTACAATATGTTCACGAAACGCATAAATTAATAAACGGTGCTCTCACTGCAACAACCCAAAGACGGGATTTGAGTCAGACAGCTGAAGTGTGTGTGTGTTTTTTATAGCACCGCGTGACGCGTAGGGCTTCATATTACATTCAGTGTTTGACTGTTTGTCTATCTTGATAACGATGTCAGAGTTTTTCATATGCTAAAAAGAAAACAAAATTATACCTTTCTGGAAAGACTATTATGGTTAAATAGCGTATTCTCGTGATCTTGGCGTTAATTGGAGGCATACATTGCCACGATTTGTATTAATAATAATAATAATATTAAAATTCACATATTTGAATAAGTAATTTCTCAAGCTCTAATATAATTTGTTGCTTATGATCTAATTTTAAATGCGCGAAGAAATATGACAATTAAAAGTGTGCTAAATATCATGACTGGTGCCAATTGCAGCATTTTTAATTACAAATAAAATAAAAATAGTCTAAAATCAATGAAAACATTCTAGCTAATATGAGAAATCCATATAAAATTATATTAATTGTGGGTAAAGTATATTGCGCTATCACAGTCGCGACTTTAGACAATCGGCGAAGCGTCCAAAGTCGCCGCCAATATGCTTCCAAACCAAATGCCCAAAAGTAAAAAATAAAATAAAAAAAACATTTTTTTTAATTACTAGTTTTTTTATAACATTTATTTTCTTTTGTATTTGCTCGCCGTCGTTTTGCCAATCTCAGCCTTTCCAGTTCGAAGGAACGCCTACCTGCTTGCCGGCTCACTGCAGCACGTTTCATTGGCGTTGGAAGCCGGTGAAACAGTAGTGAGTTTTAATATTGCGTATACGAGCGAACTCAAGCCCTGTGTGTTTGTGTTAGCTTTGCGTGTTCCACACTGTGCGTGCGCGGAGCCCAAAATTGCGGTCTTGAGATGGCGCATGGCAATGAGGCGCACGCACAACGTGGGTCACGCAACTCTAGCGCTAACGCACACCGGTTGCGTTTGCTTCTATGCGCAATACTAAAACTCTCCAGTAAGGTACAATCCCATACCGGCTGCAGCACTACGTCGGGACACTGAAGAGTGTTGTTTGCATTCGGAAACGACATTTCGCGAGCCATGATCGCGAGCAGTTCCGCCATGCCCGCTTAGCAGGAGAATCGGGGGACCCTCACTAGAGCGCTTCCCGTTTCCGCCGCGGGAGGGCGAGCGGCAGCTGGAGACGCCAATATGTAACTAAGCCTGACGAATGGGCATACAAATGGCCGTCACCTCTTTGAGTTGCTGCACCTGCTGCTGTAGCTGCACCTGCTGCGCCTGCAGCTGGGCCAGGTACCACTGCTGGTCGCTGCACTTGTGAAAGAATGTCGGGGGCGCACCTGCAACCAGGCACGGCCGGTGCGTACACTTGAGGGAAGAAAAGGGGAGTAGAAACCACCGGAACGTGGAAATTCTGGCACATGAAATGAGCCATGTTTCTACTGTTGCCGCAACATGGGCATTACAAGCAGTCACTCCATCCCACTGCTATGTTGCAGCACAAAATCGACGCCATATAACAATCTACTACCCTTGACCATTCACTAATGTAACATATATCGAAGCAGGCCTGACCCTCATGGAGGCCAAACGGGTTACAAAAAAGGGGAGTAAGCTAACTTTCCTGCGTGCGACGCAAAAAAAAGTACTCAAACTCATTAAAGTGCGGGAATCAAATAGCCTACTCCCAAAAGGTTGGGGGCCAATGCAGGGGCAGGTGGGCGGGGCGGTAATTATAAATTTATATTTTGAGTAAAAAAAAAAAACTAAGCAGTGGTGTTTTTCGTGTTGCAAAACAACCGACCCTCTTAGTGACAACCGGAGACTTTCTTAAGAAGGGACCTCATGCTCTCAGC
Organism: Ixodes ricinus; assembly: GCA_037355805.1. NCBI lineage: Eukaryota > Metazoa > Arthropoda > Arachnida > Ixodida > Ixodidae > Ixodes > Ixodes ricinus. The sequence continues at coordinate 11,147 of JAZHYW010024719.1, read as the reverse complement.
TTTGTAAACTCTGTGTTTTGCCAGTGACATATTTAGCCTTGATTTGTTTCTACAACTATTTTGGGCTAACACGTGATGTGGTAAGATTTAAAACGCCAACGTGCTGGCACTTCTTAATAGAGCAAGGACAAGCAAACCGTCGTTCCCCTGTTGCACAATTCTATCGCCTTAAAGGGTAACTGCAAAGAAAAAAAAGTGTTTTTTTAAACAGCCTAATTGGGACAAGCATGTCACAAAACAAATCTTCCGCGAAAAAACAAATTTTTTTCTAGCAATATTTACGCCACAGAACGTAATTTAGTCGGAGTCCCAACCTCTCCGCATTTGAAACTCCCGCTCTTTCGACGCCCGCGGAGTGGCTGGTATACGTCACTCCGTGACGTATAGCAGCGACTCTGTGACGTGTAATAGGAACTTTGTGGCGCGCGATTCAAAACGGGTGAAATAGCCGCAAACTAAAATCAGTCCTGCGCAATAAATATTGCTGTAAAAAATTTTGTTTTTGGCGGAAAAATTGTTTTGTGACATGCTTGTCCTAATTAGGCTGTTTAAAAATACACTTTTTTTCTTTGCAGTTACCCTTTAAAGGGCAACTCCGCTTCATTTTGATATTTAGAAAACTATGCAGCCCTCTTCAGTATCATATAGGAAGACCCCATGTCAAATATTACGATCTAATTCCGTCTATATATTTAATAAACTGGCCAGCAAACTTTCAAACGAGCCAAGTCGCCGAAATCTGCCAACTCTAGCGTGCGACGTGAGGCGCAATCGTCAGCGCAGTCAATGCGACGGGGGTGGAGCGGCCAACGTTGAACCGCTACGCCAAAGGCATGACTACGTCATTCTCACGTTTTGGTTGTTTTTACTTCTCGGAGCGAAATTGAACGATGACGTCATGAGTTTCTCCTCCCGGTGTTGGCTCTACGGCGTCCACGTGATCACCGTAACGCGGATGCGCTAGTTTGCGCTGCCCTGCGCGTTTATCGCAAGTCCGGTTTCTCCGCTCCCCCTCTCCTCTTTCGTGTTCTCCCCTTCCCCCTCTCCCCCGGGCCATCACCGTCCACGCCATGCGAAGCGACCTGCCCGCGTCGCGTGTCCTGTACCTCGCGCCTGCGAACGTCACAAGACCACGTGGTTCGACGTGACGTGGCCATGACTCTGAGGACACGGGACCAATGTTGCCTGACGCAACCGAAGTTTCGGTTTCGGTATCGGCTGATGTTTAAATTAAGATTACACAAATAATATTCAACATTTCGCGAATCCGAAGACGTAGAGCTGTTGAGTAGTACTTTGTGAAATGGAATCACATGTAAGCCTAAATTTTTCGGAATTGAGCGGAGTTGCCCTTTAACAGGCACTGGCAAAAAAATATTTCTTTATACGACGGTTTTTACTCTCCTGATGATTTTCATAGCAGCATACGTAAGAAAATACTTATATTTTATAGGTATTTTCTGACGGCTAGAAGACGCCCTAATAAGCTTTATCTTCGGCAATTGCTCCTTCTGAGCGAGAGTTTGTGCAGCCAAGGTGTGTCCTTCACCAGCAAAATCACCATGGCAGCCTATAGTCGGTAAGAGGCTATGAGTGAAGTGAAAGCTTCTCCCACCTCTTTTCCACCTTAGCAGAGTAAACTGTTCTGCTAAGAGTCGAGATTAAATTATTTAGACGAAGAAATACTCCGTCCAAAATCAAATAGAATAGTGCAAAATCTGTTAACATGTTATATCAGCAAAGCTTCTTTTCGAACAGAAATGAATCGACGATGTGAAACTTATTTACAGCGGATGTAGCGCCTAGGGCATGGGAATGGGAGCTGCGGGATGCATGCAGGCCACGCCCCAAAGAGTTGCAAGCCGCATGTTTGAAACCACTGGCCTAGACCACGCCACGAGTATCATATTACTTCAAAGACAGAAGTACAACTAAGTTTAATCCAAGTTGTCAAAGCTTCGATTGCCTAACCCAGTGGCTATCAAATGGGGGTCCGCAGACCCTTCGGAGTCCACGAAGGTTTTCTTGGGGTAGAACCGGTGAAACCGAGCAATAAAACTTTTATCAATGCTGCCGCCTCACAAAGCTAAATAGACCAAACCATGTGTGCCTAGTGAGTAGGGTTCAGTATTATCAGTTTCAGAGCTTCAAAGTTGGTTTGCAAGCATTCACTCTTCTTCACATATTTCTTTGTCATTGCACCCCCCTGATGAACAGGGTCCCCCTCAGTTGTGCCAACCCAGAAGAGGCCCCCAAAGCATCTATGGTTCAAAATCATTGGCCTAACCCATCGCACGAATCACCTGAAAACACGTAAGACTACTCTGGGGGGTGAGCTATATCCCTGGGCGTTGCTACGAAGAAAAAAATTGGGCATAAAACAGCAGATTTCCGAGAATATTAGGGAGACTCGAAGCGGGCGGCCAACCCACCTCAAAGCGCAGCAGCAGGGTGTCTCCGCTGAGGTATCCCTCCGAGGCGAGGAGGTCTAGGCGGAAGAAGCGGTTGTAGCCCCAGCACTCGCCCACCTCGAAGTCCGAGGCAAACTCCCGCACAATGTTCTTGCTCGGGTCCCCGCCCTGGTGGCTCATCTCCACGCGATACTCATACCTGCACACACGGGGAAGCCAGCTGTGGCACAAGCGCAACGACCACCCTTGCTAAGTACAAAGCATTTATGGGGCTGGCTTTCCAGGTTTTCGTGTTCATGTAGCTTCGCTGGTAATGCCACGTTGATGGTGTTCGCAACCGGTCTATGTCTGACCGCATGGCATTGAAACCGCGACGAATCCTCGGAAAGGAAACTCTCGGGTTATTGTGTCTTACGCGACACTGCGGCCTCCAGACACACCTTGACATTGTGAGGTTACGTGACCGTGCGTCTTCCGACAATCACGGGACGTCACCTGCGCTGCGTCATTCCATGACACTGCGACGGGGTGTCAGGTGGCATCGGTAATGTTAGCCCCATATTCTAGAAACAAAAACGAACAATGAATTCCACGGGAAGGCTGAAGAAAACACTCACTTGGACGTCTCGGGAAGCCCGGCCGACAGCTCCAAGAATACCGAGAGGTAGTTTCCCCTCACCACACCGTTACCGTCCTGTTGACCAATGGGAACGAAGAGGTCAACATCGAGCCATTTCGCCTTGTCAGACGAAGTTCGAGGCACAAAAGAAAATATAAAATGATGTATGCAGTCAAAATCCCCAACGGGAAAAGATATGCGCAATAAGAAACAGAGTACAGTAAACTTTCGTTAGTTTGACCTCGGTTAATTTGACTTTTCGTTTAATTCGATCGTGTTCAAAGGTCCCGGGAGCGCCCATACATTTCTATGGGAGGAAAAGTTCGATAATTCCTCCCGAGCGAATGCACGCGGGCTCACGTTGCACGGCACCACGGGAAAAAAACCACCAACATAGGGCAAAACACGGGCCCTTTGCTGCAAAGCCGAACGTGTGCAAATATGTGTCTGCCGCTCTACGCCGTTGAGATGAGATGGACCGTAGCGAATGACACGAACCAGCGCAACCAATCTGGCGTGGAGTAGCCCGGAGAACATAGCACGTGGTCGGGCACAGAGACAGCACACGCTCTCAAAGCGCTTTTCTGTAGCATCGTAGCATCAGTGTTGCGGAATGGGCACCCCCATTCCATTCAATTCCATTCCGGGAATTAGAGTTGTGCGATAATTCCATTCCTTTCAACTCACAAGAATGGAGACACTGGGCCCATTCAATTCCTGGAATTGATGAATTGTTCAATTCCATTCCTCTAATTCCTAAACGTAAAGATTGGCACTTGACAGCTATATTGTGCAATGTTTCCGGCATAAACAGCATAAAGCTGAGCATTCTCAAACGCATGAGACAGTTGCAAAGAAATGCTAAATGCCTCAAAAAACGCACTGATTTTACTAAGCTCACGGTGCTGGATTTCCAGGGGTGACTCGAAGCGTCCGCAGCGGTCCATCGCAAGGTGAAACAAGGTATGCAGAGACTAAAGTCAAAGGAAAGGAGCGGGCATCCGCTAGCTTGCTTGTAACCCTAACCCACTTGAATGTAAAACATATAACACAGAAAACAAGCATCGGAACAAAGTCCAAGTAAAAGGCAGACTTACACGTAAAAATGCAGTATAAAAAAACAAGCGGCGGAGCAAAGAGCAACAAGAGAAGAGAAAAGTGAATCTCGCTTTGTTTTAATGCATTTGTTTTAATGCCGAAGCAAGCCCAGATTTCACACTTCAAAGGAGAGCGCGCGAATGAACGTGAAAGGCAGCAGGGTTGGCCACCTGCTAAACAACACTCCTCAAACTACAAGAAAACAATAACTGATCAACATTCGGCGGCGTGCGAGTCAACGAGGTTATCAGAGCTCGGCGAAGTTAGAGCCGCCACCCGCTCCCAGATCTCAGTCTGTGCGCACGCGTCCACTCTCCATGCCGTCAGAAAAAAAAAAAAAAGGAAGACAAGAAGGACGATGAGGAGCCGTGCATGGCGGTTTCTTTCTTTTCCGCTCCCTTTGTTTCTTTTGCTTGGTGCTTGGTTTCTTGTTTCGCTCGCGTGTAACACCAGTGATGATCGTCGCCTGCGCGTCCGTGAAAGGCACCACCACCCCCTCCCCCTTTTCCCCCTTTGGTCTTTGATCTGACGCTTGTTTTCCGTATTGCATTTTTTTTCGTATAAGTCTGTTATGGCTCCACGCAGACTAGCAGTTTCCCGCTCATTTTATTTCTGAGCAACTGACTCTCTAACTGGCTCGGCTGAACGTGACCCCCCCCCCCCTCAAGAAATAAAAGAAAGAACTAGGCCCATTCCATTCCCATTCCATTCCATTCCGGGAGTCGCGAAAATGCGGAATGATCCCAGAATCATTCCAACTCCGGAGTGGCAACTCCGCAACACTGCGTAGCATAGCCATGTCCGTCCGTCCGTTCGTCTCTTGTGCTCGTACTCCTGCTTGTGAGCTCACGTGCTCATGTAAAGAAGAAAAAAAAAGAAAAGAAAAAAATAAAGAAAAAAAAATGATAAAAAAAAAAAAAGTTTGCGCAGTTGACAGGATTCGAACCTGCGCGGGAGACCTCAATGGATTTCTAGTCCATCGCCTTAACCACTCGGCCACGACTGCGGGACGAGTAGGGGCTTTGAGATGTGGTAGTAACTCAAGAGCTGGGGATGTCATGGATGAAACGTTGCATGTAGCAGCTCAACGTCTGTACAGGAAAGGCGCTGCGGTCAAATGCGTATATAATCGCGTTAAACTTTGCATGCATTGGCTCAACGTTTATAGACGAGAGGGCGCTGCGGTCAAATGCTCAAATGCGTATATAACCACGTTCCATACCACACATTCTCTTTCTGACATGGATGAAAACAAACGAAAGGCTCGGCATGCTGCAGCTCAGCGTCTACGCAGACAAGCACCACCAGAGCTTCGCCCCGATCAACATCATTCACCACGTGGAGATGCGGTCAATTTTTAGGGGCGAAGCTCCTTAGGAAGCTAGCCATGTCCGTATGTCCGTCCGCCGTAGGCCGGCGTCGGGTGCTCGTGCTTCTGCTCATGAGATCACGTGCTCACGAGCATAAAAACACATGCTCACGTGCTCGATGTAAAACAAAAAAAACAAAAAAAAATTGAAAAAAAAAAAGCTGAAAAAAATTATGAAAAAAAAAGAGTAGGGGGTTCTGAGATGCCATCCCATCTGTCTGCTTAAAAAAAAGAAAGAAAACCACACATTCTCCTACTGCCATGAATGAAAAGGACCGAAAAGCTCGGCATGCAGCACCTCAGCGTCTACGTAGACAGCAAGCTGCTCCGGAGACCAGGGCGTGAGAAGCTGCTGCACAGCGTCAAAAACGCCAAGCGGACCCGGAGTTGAGAGCTCGGGAAGCGATGGCAAAGCGTAAACGCCGAGAGCAAGCAGCAATACCTATGACCAAAATCAGTATCATCAGCACCACCCGATCTTCGCCCCAATCAACATCATTCACCACGTGGAGATGCGGTCATTTTTCCTTCTTTTTTTTTCTGTCGTCGACGGTCTGGCTGCTTAGCGCCAAAGTCGGCTTGCAAAGCTTTCTCAGCGTGCGCTGTCAAAGCGCTTTTCTGTAGCATTGTGTGCGGTCCATCTTGCGCTCCAAAAAGCGATACATCTCTTTTCCTTTTTTTTCGTTGTTTTTTAAACCAAAACCAACTCAAAAATTTTTTTTTTTTTGTAGTGCGCGATTTCTTGGGGACGTGACATTTAGTTACGTTGCTCTCCAGAGCATGCTTTTGGACACGCGTTTTAAGCACAGACGACAGCAGACCATCCATGAATACTTTGCACAATAAAAGGAAGTTTAATTTTAACCATTTTTCTGTCCTTTTTTTAATTCGATCATTTGGATAGTTCGACCAAATTTCAAGGTCCCGTTGAGGTTGAATTAACGAAAGTTTACTGTAGTTCTACAACAAAGAACGGTATTTCAACAAGATACCATTCAAACGGCGATAAATCAGTCTGCCATTCGAATAAGGTTGCACAGGCTCGATGCTGGAAGGAGGAATTGTAGCCGGTGCAGGATGGACGCTAACCCGGGTCTTTAACGAGCATCCCGCAGCAGCGACACAGGTATGATGCTCGTTGGTCCCAAAAGAGGCAGGGACAGGGATTAATTGTAATGTAAACCCTGTAACACAGACAAATAAAATAACAGACGAGATCAGAGAGAACCTGCATACTTTTGCATCCTACAAGAGCCCAGAATCGCTGGGCTGTGGAATGCAATCTTTCGCTCAGCACGCTTCGAGATGCATAATGCTAACCTGCTTAGCTAGTAATATAAACCCTTTTCAAAAGTGCCCCTCCATCTAGTAACTGCGGCGCCAATCAACCGAATCCACCACTGTTTTGGCACACGCACTCCGAGTATGCATTGGACACGAGAGCTGCGCGAGCGTTACGCGTGAAATGACTCGGCTCATATCGAAAAGGAGTAGTTTGTCAACCTTTGGCGAGGACTCGGATACCATTGCACACTTCGTTCCCAAGGAACGGCAGCCGCCAATGTTTCTTGACGAGGTTCTGAAAGGGGTCTATTCCAGGCAGAAAAATACGAAAGTGGAGCACAACAAATCGTGGAGCCAAGACTCGTGGTCCTGAGAGAAGGAAGGCAGAAGAGAGCAACGCCAAAGCGGAAAAACGGAGCCAGCGCTAGGGCAGACGGTTCAGCTGCTTCTCAACTGTCTTCTGGCTCTGCACCACCAGAGAAGGCAAGGTGGGAAAAAGGGGGCCGCCACTCACGGGGTAGACCTTGAGGCGCCAGGTCAGCCCCGACACGACGAGGGCGGCTGTAGACGGGGTCCGCACGTTGCTGCAGCAGCGAGAACCCCGCAGCAGGAAGACCGAGGCCTCGTAGGGGGCACCATCTCCGAGGGGAACTCCTGGGCGCCCCCTGGCAGCAGCAGGGGCGGCGAGCAGGGGGCTGCCGCTGCAGCAGCTCGCCCAGCCGGCCCACAATGTCCGGAGAGCGGGCGATCAGCTCGCTGCGGGAGCACGACGTGAGCTGCGTCTCCGCCGCCTGCAGCAGCTGCTCCAGCTGCTCCGTCTCCTGCGTCAGCGCATTCTTCTGCGCTGCAAAGCGGGAGGGAGAGCACCTTGACTGCGGTTGACTTTCCACCACTGGCCAAATGCTCGTTATGGCGTCTTGGGCCAAATCAATGCCGCTTTAATCGACAGAAATAAAAGTACTGCCAGACAATTTACTCCGACGGTGTCAGTTTAAGAATGCGACGACTCCATGGCGGTTTTACACGTAACCCTGGAGTTGCTGTTTTGCGACTTGCGACAAGCAGCCAGGGTATCGTAATTTGCAGCGTTATGGCAAATCCAATCTGGGTCGTGACATCACAGGGAAGAACCACAAGAGGGCACCACTGAAACATCTCGGTGCTAGAGAGCCTAGATTCCTGAGAAGGAGCAACTCAAACCGTAGAGTGCATTCGCAATTTACTAATGGCGGACACACGGATGCCTCTTGCATAAAGTGGGTGAGTGTGCGCATGCATTAAGTCCTGGCTGCTTAAGTTTCCGCAGACCGTCAAGCTGGAAAATGATTTTCAGCAGAACAGGTGTATGCCACGTCCACCGCAGCCGCTGCAACAGTGCCAGGATGGCGACGGCACGACACTTGTACGACGTCATTAAATAGAGGTACCCCTTTCTTGTAGACGTTAAACGCCAGTTGGAGACGTGTTCCAGGCACCGTACCCAAACCGAAGGAAGAGGTCGTTGCTAGCGCTCAACAGCAGAGGCCACACGTTATGGCGCACCGTGCATTCACGAGGCGCCCATCAAACCAACTTGGCATAGGTGCCGCGGGGCAGCTAAGCAGTTGCCTCGCCTCAGAACACAATCACATGGTCGTGTCGCCGCGGGGTCGATCGGGATCTCGGATTCGGCTCCGGATGTGCCGCTTTCTCTCTAGCCACTGGATGGCGCTGCAGGCGCCCCATGGCGGGCGAGGAGAAACCTCCTCGCCCATCGATCGATACGAGTCGGGTAACCGGGAGGCAAAAGTCTCTTAGGACGCCGGCCGGGCTCAAGATAGGCAAGTGGAAGCAACTGCTCTCCGGGCAATAGCGGGACACGAGGCCTGGTGGCCCTCTTTGTGTTTAGCTTTGGGCTTAACGTACGTTTGTAAATATTTGAGTAATGTCACGTGTATTTGTAGATTAGATTGAGTGTTTTGTAGTGTTGTGTTTTATGTACCAATAAATGGGGAGTGGAATCCTGCTCCCGTGAAAGAACCAGGCTGGATTCGGGTTGCTGACGGACCACGTGGGAAATGGCAAATCGACGGCGGTACGCGATTTCCTACAACGTACCGACGAGGGAGAGAAGGCGCCCCTTGAGCTGGGCATCCAGCCGGGCGATCATGTGCTCCACGGCGTTGCGGATCTCGTGGACCCGGAGGTCCTTGGCCTGGCGCACTGCCTCCACGCTGCGCTCCACCTGGGCCACCAGGCCGAGCAGGTGGTGCAGGCGGCGGCGCATGGCCCCCACCTGCTCCCGCACCTGGGCCACCTGCTGCGTGTGCACCTCCTCCAGGGGCTTGAAGACGTGCCCGCAGTGCTGCAGGTCAGAGCCAAGTGGGAGGTTTCGACAAAGGGGTTGGTGGAGATCAAAATTACGTTTAAAATTTCCCGACTCTTTCAGGTTTTCTCCAACCATTCTACGGGAATTTTCTGACCGAAGCCTAAGGGGACACAACATGTCAGAAGTGCAGTTTTTATGTGGAAAGCATGGGTATATCTGACGGCCAACGCCGGATCCTAATTGCCTTCTCGGAGTATTATTCTATATATCTTAGCGAATAAATGTCCCGTTTTAAATAAACCGCCAAACGAATGTATTAGCGCGAGCGCGATGAGAGAAGTTTGTCTCGGTGCGCACGTTTCGAGAGGGTGCGATTCGGGTTCCGCCGAGACTCCAGTTTTCGAGCAGAAATTTGCGTCGAAATGCCAGCCGAGCCACATGCAATGTGTATCATGCCACACACGTGTCGTTTGTAGTCGCTCGGAGAAAGGAAAGCTAGATTTTCCCAACCGACTCTGATTGGGGTGGAATTTTCTCGACTTTTCCATATTTACAGAATTCCCCGACAATTCTTTGCATTCAGGTCGCTAGACACCGAAAAAGTAGGGCCAACCGACACCTCCCGTACTGCGTTTCTCCTCATGGTGAACCACGGAGAACACTACTGTCCGTTGCAGGTTTAGGGTGGCAGAGAAGCCCCTCCCACGAAGCTCACAACGATTGACATTTCCCTCCCCCCACTACCGCTAAAGTGGAAAGGCTGGAGGGATTCGTAAACTTGTCCCGCTATTCTTAATCTGCAACAGACTATAGACCGTTTTTTCCGTGGCGGCCGCCATGTTCGATTCTGACGTAAGCGAGTTGGGGAAAAATAATGAATCACTTTATTTGCTGACGAAAAGGCGCCAGAACTCGAGGAGTTCGTGCCAATAGTTGTACTTTCCTCTTGGCTATACTTTTTATTGTACTTATGCTTCAATTATTGACTTTAGTTTTTGTCGCCCAAACCAATTACGTCATATTTCAGCGAGGCAACCGCTGCAAGAAAACGTCGTACAAAAGCTGCCCGAGCTAATTCAATGCCGTGGGAGTCCCATACGAAATATGCGAGGGGTGTGTGCGACGCATATTCACGTGATATGATCATGGCGTTGGATTGGCCAGGGATGGCTCGTAGCAACCGCCGCAGTTCATAAGGCAGAACGACGAAGCATAAATAAAGAGGACTCGATAATCAATTATTTATGTTATTTACTGGAGTTCAGTGTGGGGCACGGATTGAAGGCGAGTGCTGCACCGGCGTTCAACTGGAACTCGCATTTTGTCGGTGAGGCACCGATTCCAGCGAGATCCAGCCAAGTGCCGACGCACGACTCGTGTCTAATCCATGGTGCGTGCTGGGCACCGAAAGGTGACGGGAGAAATCCAGCACCAGACTTATCTACAGGGTGTGTGTGTCCCCCCCCCCCCCCCACAAAATAAAGAAAAGAGTGTGCATCGCTGAACGTGTATTTTTTCCCAAATGTTGCGCTGGCGGTCCAAGCCAGAAGTCAAAGGTTCGGAACTAACAGTTATCTCGTTCAAAAGTTATAAGTAATTTTCTGAAATTTTCAATGGGGAAATGGGCCCATTTTTGCCCGTATTCGGTGACTGGCGCCATGTAGGATAAAATCTATGAAAAAAATTGACCGCATCTCCACGTGGTGAATGATGTTGGTTGGGGCGAAGCTCTGGTGGTGCTTGTCTGCGTAGACGCTGAGCCGCAGCATGCCGAGCCTTTCGTTCGTTTTCATCCATGTCAGAAAGAGAATGTGTGGTATGGAACATGGTTATATACGCATTTGAGCATTTGACCACAGCGCCCTCTCGTCTATAAACGTTGAGCCAATGCATGCAAAGTTTAACGCGATTATATACGCATTTGACTGCAGAGCCCTCTCCTGTGTAGACGTTGAGCGGCTACATGCAACGTTTCATCCATGACAGAAACCCCAGGTCTTGAGTTACTACCACATCTCAGAGCCCCCTACTCGTCCTGTCGCTGCGAAAACAGATTTC
>JAZHYW010024718.1:0-52730 GCA_037355805.1 Ixodes ricinus | reverse complement strand
AAAATCTGCAGGGACACCGGTCAGTGAGGACTTCTGCCCCGCGACGCGCCAGGCTAGAAAAAACTTGTGGAATTCGGTATCTCTCTAAACTCAACCTTCAGGCTGAGGTATAACAAACTTTTGATCACGTAACCAACAGTATTCAATTAGCAACTAAAAGCAATTCTATCGCACTTGTCTTCAATGACCAAATGGAAATCTTTCCCCTATAACAAACCTTCAATAGCATTCCGCGGGGGGGGGGGGGGTGATTATCTTCAACCCTTGCCTCGTGATAACGTTTCCGTTCTGTTTACCAATATCAGGAGTGTTGTTCCCAAAAAGAGGACTTGTGTTCGATTATCAACTCATCTAGTGCTGACATAGTTATTCTAACCGAAACCTGGTTAACAAGCAAATCCCGTCACTCTGAAATTTTCCATTGTAAAAAACACTTTAACATATATCGTCAATATAGAGGGAGTAGGGCTGGAGGCGGTGTTCTTATTGCTGTCGCCAATTCTATTTCGTCATTCTGTATTAATGTGTTCACTGACCTCGAGATAATTTGGGTTTCTGTTTGTATAAATTATAACAAGTATGTTTTGTGTGTCTGCTATCGCCCTCCCCAAAAGATCGCCAATTTTGTTGCCGAGCTTCACGATGTCGTTAACACGATCCATGTACGCTTCCCAAACGTTCCCGTAATACTCTTGGGAGACTTCAATTACCCAAACATTGTGTGGACAAGCGACAGCCCTTTCCTTAACACATTTTCCACAGAGAGTAAGGATTTTTAAACTTCTGTACCAATTTTAGCTTTTCGCAAACAGTAGTGCAGCCTACACGGGTTACTAATTCTACAGCCACGATATTAGACCTAGTGTTAACCACGTCAAGTGAACTTATTTCCTCTCTCGCCTATTTACCCGGTCTTAGCGATCATTTTTTGTTGCTATTCTCCTTAAATATTCCAAGGTGTAAATCATCAAAAAGTGTTAAGCGCATATTTGACTATGCTCATGCTGATTTTACAGCCATCAACAACGATATGCATGTGCTCGTTTTCGGCGGAATATCTGCGCAACTTTTACGAGCGTTCCGTCGAAGCCTATTGGTGTTTTTTTAAAAACAAAGTAAATTCTCTTACGAGTATGTATATCCCTATGAGAACTATTCGTTCTTCCGCTCGATACCCATAGTTCAACTGAGCGCTCAGGAGGCTTTCAAATAAAAAGAAGAGGCTGTTTCGCTCTGCGAAATTATCCGCTTCATCAATTGCTGATGTACGCTGGGCGGCATATCGCTCCGTCGCTGCTTTATATAAAACTGCCGTCAGTGAAGCCAAACAGCGTTTCTTCGGAAGTACTTTGCCAGCAATGTTGCTCAACAATCCTCGTCAGTTTTGGAATGTTGTGAACTCCTGCGAGAAACCTGGTGTAAGGCTCACCAACTCGGACGGGGAAGAGATACCAGAGAGTGAGTGTGCATCCGCGCTGAATGAAATGTTCGTCGGCTCCTTTTCCAGCTCAAACATTTTTGACTGCCCTGACTTGCTCCCATCAAATTTTTGTACTATGGATTCCATTACTATAGAATGTGGTGGCATTGTCAAAATTACTGATGGCCTTAAGCTATCCTCATTATCTGGCACTGACAATATCAACTCAAAATTAAAAAAAAAGTAAGATGTACTTTTCCGTTATTCTAATTAAGCTTTTCCAGCAATCCCTCAATCTTGGCACGCTTCCCTAGGACTGGAAGGTAAGGAAGGTGATTCCGGTCTATAAAAGTGGCGATAAGTCCAGCCTGAGTAATTGTCGTCCGATTTGATTAACGAGCATCCCCTGCAAACTTCTGGATCACATAGTTTACTCTCATCTTGTTGCTTTCCTTAGTTCTAATTCTTTTTTCACCCCTGCTCAACATAGATTTAGGAAACTATTCTCGTGCGAATCTCAATTGTTAACACTTACTCACAATCTTCATGTCGCTCTTGATCGTTCTTCCGCGGTACATTGTGTATTTTTAGATTTTTCAAAAGCATTCGACAAAGTTTCACACATGCTTCTTTTTCATAAACTCACTGTCCTTAACAAAGAACCCCATATTTTAGCTTGGATTGTTTCCTTTTTAACTTAACCGCTTACAATTTGTTTATGTTAACGGCTGTAACTCAGTCCATTCACCAGTAAGTTCAGGCGTTCCCCAAGGTTCCCTAGTAGGTCCTCTTTTATTCCTTATTTATATTAATGATTTACCTACTCACGTTTCTTCATCCATGGCTTATCTGCAGATGACTGTGTCATCTGCAGGGAAATAACCAATGATTCTGATATTCATTCTCTTCAGTCAGACCTTGACAGCATTTCCCGGTGGTGTGACACATGGCATATGAAACTTAACATTAACAAATGCAAATCCATGATAGTATCACATCAAATTAACTCATGCAATTCTTACAATATTAGCGGCGTTGTCCTTGATTTTGTATTATCATATAAATATCTCGGTGTGCATATAACAAATAACCTTTCCTGGGATACTCACGTTCAATACGTAATCAATAATGCAAACCGCCATGTTAGGTTATCTTAAAAGAAACTTCTCTCTTGCTTCCACCTCTTTAAAACTACTTCTTTATAAATCTTTGGTCCGAAGTAAACTTGAATACGCCGCAGCTATCTGGGACCGTGGTATAACACTTGCATCTTCACTTGAAGCCATTCAAAACCGTTCTGCGATTAATACTACATAACTATCACTGAACATCCAGCGTATCAGCAATGACATTCAGTCTCTGCTTACCTGACCTCTCTCTTCGCAAGAAAGTGTCACGTTTGTGCTTATTTCGTAAGATCCATTATCTTAACATGTCAATGCGCCAGCTTTTGTTAATACAACCGTCTTATCTCATCGCGCGTCGACCATCGATATAAAGTTGGCATTGCTCACTGTAACACATCACGTTTTTTTTCAGTCTTTTTTTGCCCAAAACGTCACTAGACTGGAATCGCCTTCCCGCAGCCGTAGTCGAGATTGCCGAGAGTTCCGATTTTCGAATTGCTGTTTACAATTATTTTTTGTATCCTCTATAGTGAATTTGTTTGTGTGTGTATTGTTTAAAATTATATATTTGTCCTGTTTAACTCACTTTTTAGGTATATTTGTTTTGTTTGTATATTGTTACCATGCATGCACACCCCCCTTCTGTAATGCCTTCGGGCCCAGAAGGGTATCAATAAATAAATAGATAAATAAAAATATATAAGAAGTTATAAGAAACGTCTTATCAGTTTCTTTGTAACTTCTTATACACTTTTGTATTGTTCTTATATGTTCTTATTTGATCTGATTTGATCGTATACGTTTATTAGACCGAGAAATTGCTCATACAAATAAGATTTTTCACTAGGGTACCCAAACGTAGTCAACTATTCGGTTGCTCTGGCGGATTACATTTACATATAATTTTGGCATCATATAAGTAAACAATATCTGGTATCGGTCACAAAATGCTGCGGTTAAACTACCGCAATCCAAATAAAAAGCGTCAACACTTTTTTGTGTTTGTCCTTTGTCCCTCTTGTTCCCCTTCTCCAGGGAACATTTTCGTCGTTCTTGTCCAGCTCGCTTGTTGGTGTTAGCTTCACCCATGTTTGTGTTAGACTGGTGGCAGCTGATAAAACCCGTTTGCTCTACTGACGTCTAACCCCTGTTTAGCTCAGTTGGTAGAGCGCTCTACTGGTAGTGGAGAGGTCCCGGGTTCGATACCCGGACCAGGCGGATTTTTTCGGTCAGCTAGCTATGCTTGGAGATTTGTGTTTGTCCTTTGTCCTTCTTGTTCCCCTTCTCCAAGGATTATTTTCGGCGTTAACACATTGTTGACGGGTCTTTTAAAAAAATAATGAACTTGCACTAATACTATTAGAAAACGATATAATGTGAAGAACACGAATTATTGCTGTGATGATACAGATGAAATTTGCCATATGACGAATCCAATATAAAAAATTACACCATCTTCCCGAGGGGAACCATGGGGTGATGCGGAGCATCGCGGATCGTTATTAACGGTGTTATTAACGGTGTTAGTAACGTTGTTAGTAATGTTGTTAACTTGCGTGTTATTACGTTGTTAACTTGCGAATGGACGCCGCTTCTCGTTGCCGTAGTTCAGGGTCTGCCGCTCGCTTCAAGCGTTTGCGCTCAGCGTCGCGTGCCCTTCGCTGCGCAGCTTTGTCTTCAGTGGACGTAGCGTTGCTGTTAGTTTGTGGGGTGGTGCTGACGCTTGCTTGCGCCAACCCACTAACTGACGGGACTGTTGCTTCCATCACACTTCATCGGAAGAACGGAGTGAAGTGGAGTCAACAGCGCTGAACTCGCGGTACAGCTTCTCGCTTGCCTTTATTTTTAATTGCTAATCTTTTCCTTCCTTTTGCATTTCATTTTTCTTTTCTCCTTCTTCCGTCGCGTCGGTTCTCCCCGCACCAGCCCCCGATAGATCTCTTTTTTGAGATTTAGCATAACTTTTCTTCTGCTTATATTTACATCATTTCCAAATTATCCTCCTTAGAATTGGCAAGCATAGCTTCTCTTTGCTTAATTAATTTATTCCCTTCTTGACTGATTTTTTTTGGCCGGCCGGATTTGGGCTGCGGCGGACGCGAGCGGCCGAGAAACGCTAGCAGACGACAGCCGCAGAGTTGCGGGGAAAGCCCACCCCACTGGAAAGCCCTGGCGTGGCGCTGCGACCCGCGCGCCCAAAACTATCCTCCTTTCACTCCTCCGGGGAACGCGCGCTACCGCTGCTTATATTCACACTTGAAGGAGAGGAGACTAGAGGAGGAGAGTTGCGCATGCGCGCGCGGTGTGAGTAAGAGCGAACGCACGCGAAGTGCACGCAGCTGGTAGAGAGACAGAGCGGAGAGAGTAACGCGCAGCTGTTGGAGAGAGGGAAGGAGGAGAGTTGCGCATGCGTAGCGTGAGTGCGGACTACGACGCCGCGGGACATAGACCCGAGCAAGAGATGCTCCGCATCTAAAATATCATGGCTGCGGGGAAACCGCGCCATGTACCCCGATTTCTGGATCTGTGCGTGCATTCTGTACGGTTCTTAATTATCCAGGTACCAATCTGAAGGCATCTCAGTTATAGTCACTAAGTTTATATTCCCATTTTGGTTCGTAACAAGAAAAGTGACAATTAACAGATATTTATCTGTATTTTTACAAGATTACAAGAAAACCTCGTTTGAAATCCCAACAAAAGACTACTGGCTTGGGACCAAGGTTGGGCGGTATCGTGATACATATGTATCGCGATAGTATTTCTGAAATACAATACGTATTTATATTTCTGTATTGCGATATAGAAATACAAAATCAACTGTATTTTGTATTTCTTTATCGAAATACATTTTCGGGTGTATTCTTGGTATCGCGATATTATTATAGGACCAATGTCTTTTGTTACAATTTTAAAACAATTGTTTACCTCCACTCTGTTTCGTGAGGTATGTTTTGTGTCTTTGACGGCACAGGACTCCCTTTTTTATTGCGCAAAATTTAACAAATGTTTACCCACACTTTAGGTGGTCAAGCAGTCAATTCCAAAAGTTGAGGGATAGCAGATGAAAGAATACGGGTTCCTTAAAATTTATTATACGGTGACGTTATAAGGAAACTGCTGAAAGAGGCGTCGGTGTTGGGCGCAATCATAGTCACTTCTCGAGGTTATATGGGAGGGCACGTAACTCATTTAGATGTTCCTGGGATTTTGTCTCAAAACAATGGGATGCCGAAATAAAACCAAGCTCGAGCCAAAGGGAAAAAACCGCTTGCTTCCCTGCTACTTCCCAAAATACCAGATGTAAATTCAGCAGAAAAATTTATTCAAGCTTAATTCAGGTTCCAACATGCAGTGATAACTCGCAATTGCTGGTTTAAAGACAAAACGTCGTATTCTATAGCACGCTTCTTTTTTGTTCTTCGTACGATGTAAGCGGTGCACACCAAAACATCCGAAATAATGTTTTCATAACAATGTATTTCCGTGTCCGCATTTCAGCGCCACCAAAATCCGTTATTGTATTTGTATTTCCAAAGGATATTTTTGTTTTTCAAATGTACTTCTGATACATATCGCGTATCAGTATTTCAGTATCCATATCAGTATTTTAGGTCTTTTTGCCATGTATTCCAATATTTGTATTTCCAAATACTTTTGAGAGTATTTCTGCCAAACCCTCCTTGGGTCTAAAGCAAGATTGCAAGCGAGCTGGTTCAGTACTTACATATGATAACCCATGAGCGAGGGGAAAACGGGACGGACAACACAAAGCTCCACAAGACGTTTTGTGTTGTCCGTCTTTTCTCACGCTCCTGGGTTATCATTTGAAGGCTGACTTGGGCTTGAAGGCCCATAAGGGTAAGTCCATGATTTATTATGTTCCTTCATTACAGTGCTCTCATGGCCCAGAGCCCATTACAGAGGTGAGTAGTTCAATAAAAGAAAACAGACATAAATAAAATAAAGTAATGTCGCTTGACATTCCCGCAAAAAAAAAAATAGGCTAAGTTAATTTTTCTGGACAAATCGATTTAGTTCTCCTTGCAGATGGTTTCATTGTGACGATTTCCTGGGAATGAAAATATCACTACACGCTGAGGTCCGACAACAAGAAAGGCCAACTTTGAGCCAATAACTGATGCGTGAAAAGATGTAAAATGGGATAATGAGTAGCTTTTTTAACGTAAGGTTGGTGTATGGTATATTAAAAGAAAACATAAGAAAGGAACAGGTGTTTGGTCATTCATGGGAGGCTCTTTACTGTTTGAGGCGAGAAGAGGGAGTGTTGAGGATAAACACATATTTGGCTACTTTTTAAGAGATAGACAGGTATGTGCCGTATGCTATTGTTATAGCGAGACACTACAATTTATGGTCCTGAAGTGGACGGGACTACGTCCATCCCTTCCTGAAGGGGTAAAGGATTTTTTGAGAGTGCTAGGTATTTCTGGCGAGGGTGAGAGAACGGAGAAAAAAAAAGGATTACAATCGCTAAAATAAGGTTTGAAGAATGGCGGAGTGGGTCTAGAGAAACGTGAGAATACACAAAATTGGTGTTGTAGATGATTTAGCGAGATACGAAATTTATAGCAAAATTTAAAGCGGAGGGGGCGTAAATGTTTTTAGGCTAGGTGGCACAAGCTAGCGCTCGATTCAAAGGGCATAGCCCATACCATCCAAGCATTCATCCATCCTATGATATGGAAGACATACGCTCGCTAGAAGTGCTGTAATCGTCTTCACAATGCCTTGCAAAAAAAGAAAAAAAAAGAAAGACGTTTAGAATTCTTTGTCATGCCGAATTAGAGCGCAGCTCTTGAGGAAGACGGGAGGGTACGGAGGGGAGCGTATGCCCCTCCCCGCCTTCTCCCCTTGTCCCCTCCCATTTAGCGGGAAATTTACCAACATTTTCAAGCTAAATTTAGCTGGAAATTTTGCGAAAATTTGCTCGCTAAATTTAGCGGGGAAACTTAATTGTTGTTAGGGTCACGTGACGTCAATTTTCCCGATAAATTTAGCGGGGAAATTTTTCCGCTAAATTTAGCGGAAAACTTTTTCTACTCAGTTTCACATGACGTCACATTAATTTACACGACGTCACGTGTGACGTCACGAGGGTAAAATTTTCCCACTAAATTAAGGGGGAACATTTTTCCCGCTAAATTTAGCGGAAAAAGTTTCCTGCTAAATTTAGCAGAAAAAGTTTCCTGCTAAATTTAGCGGAAAATTTCCCGGGTTGAGTGGCGTCACGTGTGTCGCCACTCAACCCGTCACACGTGACGTTATGTGTGGCATAATTATGGGAAACGTCCCATAATACAACGAGCGGTTAAGCCGACGGCGACGGCGACGGCGACGCCGCTCAACTACAGTGTACCTCAATCCGGAAACCGGCGCCAGCTGCGCTCTAAAAAGAACGGACTTAGAATGGCATCGCTGAACAGATACGGCGGCCTACGGAGGCTCAGCATGTACTACGTCGTGCCAAGTAATGCCCCTGAATAAAAAAGGTAGCGACATCATCCCCCTCCTCCTCTGACGCGCACACCTTTTATCTTTATGTTTTGCTTTTTTACTCACGTGCGTTGACTGTAGCGCCGCCTGATTGGTCCAAGTTAGAAGACGGTCTTCCTATACTTAGGTCAGAGCGCAGTAAAAGGCTGAAAGACACGCGAATACATACAAACAGGCTAAAAGCGCACTGTCACGGTCTACCAGCCTCGAAGGATGTGCTCAAAGAAAGACGATGAAAGCCGTGACGTCGCACAGTCGGCGTTATTTGATTGGCGACATGAGCTCATAGCATGCACTGCACTCCGACAGCATAGGCATTCCTTCTTTCTTCTCGTCAGTCATGCACACTCTTATTGTTATATTTTGCTCTTTTGCGCTCGCGCATCGACGGTAGCGCCGCCTCGATCGACCCAAGATAGCAGGCAGCATTCTTCAAAGGCTGTCGCTACTTTTCCGTGGAAAGGGGCTTTAGTGCCAATGAGACACTGGAAAAGAAAGAACAGCATATAACTGCAGGGCTGCCAACCCGAGGGAAATTTCCCAGATTAAGGTAATATTCAGGTCTATGGGGGAAAAAATTAAATCTTGTTAGTTTGAGGGACATTTTGGGCACCGGATATATGTATTGAAATTTATAGGTCAATTAGAATTTTTTTTTCGAGATAACATTGCATTTCAGTGGCTTTGGCTACATTTGGGTTATTGCCCCCATCCGTTTGGCGGTTTGTTGCGCGACCGTCTGGCATCAAGCACTGAGGAGAACTCGGAGAACCTTTTTCGGCAAAATCAGTTTTCATCGAACCGTGAAAAATATGGAGGAAGGGACCAGTCAAGTCGAAGTTTCTGAGAGCGGTGCTGTGCCTTCTCGGAAAAGAAAGCTTGAGTACAACAAGAAATACTGCGGTGTCTGGACACCGCAGACACCATGCAAGATATATACTTACAATGGCTAATAATATTTCGTGAAGTGCCGTGCACAAAATGGTGCCTACTATGTGTCGTGTTCCATGTGTTCGAGTTTGAGTACTCTAGCTTGTGTTACACTTTTTATTTTGGACTGACTACCATTAAAAGCGCTGAAGACGTTATTAAAGCGGTACCATGTTCTGATTGCGTGCATAACATCTAAGGCGACAATAGGGTTTCATTCGTCACTTTGAACCTCCCGGTAACGCTTCCCCTCGCCAGATTTGCTTTGACCACCCTTTTGGCCCGACGAACTTATATTTGCGAAACGTTCGCGAGGCGTAAAGGTTACATAATATATTTCTCACCGCAAAAATGGAAGTGATGCAGAAAACGGCGAATATTTAGTATTTTATAATTATTTGTGCAAGCGAGGTAAATTTCAGCAGAAATAGGGAAATTTCAGGAGTGTGCAAGGGAAATTCGACTTTACGTGTTGGAAACCCTGATCGTATGGCTAGGGACAGAGATCAAAGTGGGCTTGTTCGGGTACGCACAAGGGCTGAGTGCGGTTCGTAATAATTTAATCAGTGGAATATGGCCTTCATAGAAGAAACGTCGACATGGAATTGCAATTCGACAGTAGTCTGCAATAAAGCACCCCAGAAACGCGATATTTTTTCTCCTTTTCTTGTGTTTGCTATTAATAACTCAATTAGAAAGCGACATAGTTGGTTTTGTCCGAATATTTTTGTTTTCCTTTTCTCCTAATTTATATTATTAAACATACTTGTCTGAATCTCAGTCTTCCTGTTTTCCTTTCTTCTGCCTTCCTTCATATTTGTCTTAATATTTTATTTTATATGTTGTGCTTTATAGGGATGCGTTTTCTGAGCATCTGACCGGCTACAAAACCACGGGCACGCTGGTGAGTCTGTTCAGCCAATTGAAACGGACAGGGTCCGTGCGCACCGGAGATTCCAAGTCGGTGAGAGCAAACCACGAGCGCATCGTCAAAGTCGCCGAGATGCAGCACGCGATGCAGCTGCTGCACAGCTCAGTGATGGCGACGAGAGAACACAACGACGAAGCCAAGAAGAAGAACTGGGAACTCGGAGACAAGCTGGCCATTCTCCTTGGGGACTTTTTCTGGGCGGTCATCTTTAAGGAGATTGCAGATATCCAGGACACAACTGCAAGTACACACTTAGCAAAATACACACCAATCGCCATTATGGCACGATGTGATAACGCACTAGCACGCTTAACGGCCACACGTATTTATCGGTAAGGATGTCATTAAGGAGATCGAAGATACCCAGGACTCCATTGCAAGTACACATTTAGCAAAAAACACACCACTCGCAATCATGGCACGCAAGTATATATAGTGCACTAGCACGCATAACCGCCACATGTTTGTATCCATTTCTATGTGAATGTGTAAAATTAGTTCAACGCACTATTGTTTACAGACTTTACAATGGCAGTTCAAGTACTATATATCTATTCATTGAGTTTGAAGCAGTCAGTTCCAGAATATGGGCAAATTGTTCATTTCATTATACCTGACGTCTGCGGCGGTCGATAGCCTGAAGGAATAATTAATTTTTTTGGGTGGTTCTTTCTTTTTTATTATTCTCTGTTGACTGTGAATCACCTCGTTGATTTGAGGCATAGAAAATATCTTGGAGTACCGTATGTTTCTCCGCACCCGGAGTATAGTCAGTAGGGGACAATTTCGGCTAAAAAAGAAACGTTCTTCCTTAGATAGTTTGCACTCAGTCAATAGTGTGCAGCCAGTGAATAGTCCGCACATGGTGCATACTCCACTTTTGTTTCATATTCCTACCTGGTGTATATTCGGTACATAAGAGGACTCCCTTACACAACATTTCGAAAAACTCCCACTTTATTAGCGAACGAAGCAGCTTGTGTCACAGAGCAATCGTCATTAACATAATTTATCTGTCACAAAATTTGTCATGTCCCGTCATAATGAGTGATGTGAAGAAGCAAACCCTTATATAGTCTGCAGATGTGCATACCGTAGACCGAGTAAAATTTTAGGTTTTAAACATGTGTAGTCTGCGGACCATAGACCGGAAAATACGTAAACTATAGCTAAATATACTTTTAATGTATTATTTCGTTAAAAAGTTTGTAAATGTTACAATAATTATATTGTTTTGCCTTTTGACAAAAAAAAACACACACACACAATGGCAACTTGCCTTTTTCATCCTCTGCAACGAATAATTAGTAACAACAGCCTCGAATACAATAATAAAAAAAGACACAAAGCGACATGTGGGAAGTGACAATTCAAATAGATTCAGCATACACAATAGACCACTTTCAAAAGTCCATCAAGCAACATTGGCGCTCGCCATTGCTTGGACACGAAGCGCGTGATTCGATCCGAGTCCTCCCCGAACACTGACGCAGCTTTCGTGGTGGATACGAGCCGAGCCGAGTTCACGCCGAACGATGACGGAACCCTCGTGTCCAATACACGCTCGGAGTACCTGCCCAAGCAACGGCGGACAGGCAAGGGAGCACACTTTTGAGAATAGTCGATTTTCTGCCCAACCGTACGCTCTCAGAGTCACCGATTCACTCTGACTACCCTTTCAGTACTGAGAGAGAAAATAACATTTGTTAGTTCGGCATGGTTACCTCCTTATTCAGCACGCTTACTAGGTATTCGTAATTGATTTAGGTTGTTTGGTAACCGTGCGTGAGGAATACCATTTATTTATTGACCCCGAATGATGACGTTGGAGTTTTGCTGATCGTGAATATATGCCGAACTTTGTCTATTTCCAAAACTTCAGGTACTTTCGACTTTTGCCAGGGGTATTGAATCTTTCGCCGCCAGCAGTTTTGAAGAAATTCCACAGTGTGTGAGCACCGAGTGGTGGAAGGACTTCACTCCGCGGCAATGTTCCTGGTTTCCAAGTGCATTCGAATGCTCCCTCCTGGTGGCTGGCGTTAAGTGTCCAAAGGAACGTGCTGAAGCTCGGAAATGTGGGACTAACCTTGTGTTAGCAATGCAGGTAAGTCTTCTCTGTTATCATGTACCGTTGCAATACTGAGTGTGCGGAGGTAAACAAAAACAAGTAATTGCCGAGCTCCCGCGTGGAGTATGGTACCACCGGTTGGCTAGTTGTTTTTGCTTGTTTTGAAAACCATCAGTGATTGGCGCATACTTTAGAAGTCTCACCGCCGACAACCACTGCGGCACGTCTCGAAATTTACTTATACGGAATCGACACGCCTTCCTCCTCCCTTGGGTGAAAATAAAGAGCACTTGTTCATCAAAGAAATGATAAAATCTGCCGAAGGTATCGTAGGCCCATCTTCAGGACAACCTATTCAACTAGCCTGGTGCATCGTGAGAGCTACTTAAGACCGACAAATCCTTAAACGCGTTCAACTACTTCGTGAACGGCAAGGCATCGGGGTGGGGCACCCACCTTCCCCAGGCGCCGAAAATTGGCGCCAAGCTTCGACGCAGGGGTCACCGAGCCGGGTCTTGGTTTTAGCAGAAAATCTTCCGAAAGTTTTTATTACGCTGCTAATAGCGCGACGAGAGTCTCTGTAATGCTCATTTCTAATGTTTTCACCTGCTTGCTTTGATATTCAAGGTTCCTTTCCCAGAGCACCGCGCACATTGCATTTCTGCTTGCCATAATGTGCTATCATTGTACGGAGAGGTTCAATCGACGCGCCGTGGCGTCGGCACCGCATTCTCCTTTCTCGCGTTGCGTCATCTGTCGGCAGTATACTAGCACGGCCTACCAATGCTTTTGTCCTGGGATCTATCAGGCTCGGCGGCGTCGATGGCGTACCTCTTCTCGAGATAATCGAAATAACTTCACTCGTCACATTTTGTTCTTGCGGGTAGGCACCGGCAAATTGAAAGCACGACACTGGGGCATTTCTAGCACGCAATTTCTCGCTAGGGAATTTAGGGTCGTCGCACAACCACTCAAACACAAGGTAAACGTAGGAGAACCGAAACTTTTTTTATACTCCTTTTAATGGTGGCCGGAAGTGGGCCGCATCATCCTGTATCATAAGTATACAAATCCCCGTCATTTCTCAATTCTCATCGCAGACGTAGTCGTTTTAAGAATCCACCCCAAAACCCAAAATAACTTTTCGCTATTTGGATTATGTAACAAAAAATCTAACTGAAAATGTTATTGGAGACCTAACATACAGTCTGAAAATCTAAAATCAAGATAGAATGTAATAAGATTTCTTGTTCCTTAATTCAGGTAGCGAAAAGTTATATTGTGTTTTTGGGGTAGGGATATATATCATTGAATAACTGCTGCTTGCAGTAAATGTTCCTATGATCTCTGGTAGCTAAAGGAACGCAGGGCGTGGCGACTCCCGAGCATCTCATTAGCGCTCCAGCAGCCAATCAGATTGCGGCATTACCCAATAAGAGGGGCGAAGAACCAATCGCGAGGCAAGCGTGTACATTATAAACCGAGCCCTACGATTTAAAGCTCTCCGGGATAATAGATAACGTTTTCCCTAGCTGCATAGAGCATGCAACATGCACAAATTGTGCAACTGAAAATTGTTTCGTATAGTAATGTTAGAACATAACCTTTTTTTATTTCTATCCCCTCCAGGCAAGGGAGATCATAAACCACTTCCTGAAAAACCAAGGCGAGATCCCTCAAATGAGCTTCGAAGAAGTTTCTTTGATGGCATTGCAGTTTGGGTGTCCAACAGCAGCGTCTGTCTCATCAAAACCTTGCGAAGTAAGCTTTATATTTGAAGTGCGGATCGTAGTTAACTTATCAGCGTGAGTAATGTTTTATCTGCCAATATGGCAGATAAAATGGCAATATGGCAATATGGCAGATATGGTGCATGGGCATTTCCGTTTTTTTATTACGAATGATCATACCCTTTATGAAGGTGTTTCGAAAGCTTGGTTTGATCTACATTCGACAGTGTACCGCATTCTTACCAAGTCCAATGCACGTTACCGAGAAAAAACAATATAATGTAATTAAATTACTTCCGCGATAAGCACACTCGATTCCGTCACCTGAATATTCGACTTCAAAGTTTGTACATTAGTTGGAAAAGTTTTCCCCGCCCCTACTTATCTGGTCACGTTCTGAAGTAGCGTGATTAATGCCGCTAGCGGCTTGGTCTTATTATGGCGTGCATATTTACTAACAACACGTTTAGCTTCGAGATTTGTACTAAAGTACAAATAATTTGTTTGGTTTTAATCGTGGGAGCCAAAACCATTCATACTTTCTCACAATCGTCAGTGGGTGTAGCTTGTGTGCATTCGTTCAAAATTTTAGCGATCGTAAAGCAGCGCTACGCAAAAGTTTGCTCGTTTTGTATTGTACTTGCGAACAATTTCTTTCTGGCGCAGATCCCATCTTCGATATTCATTTGACTTTGGAATATTCGTGGGGCAGGACGTTGACCGAGCCTTACTGGTTCCCTCTTAGCTTCAGACTCGGACGGGGGTTCCAAACCCTTTGGTTGTCCCAAACTTAAGATTTGCTTGAGCCCTAATGTGTCACACCCAAAGAAGCAAATCAAACTAAGCTCTTTTAAAATCCTGGTTGGTTTAATGCTGTTTAGTTTTCTACCTTCCCCTCTTTCTTGTTCTGCATGCTTTCAGAAGGGGGCAACCAATTTGGGTTTTATGTGCACTGACGCTAGGTATAAATTTATAGTTGCCGAGGATAAATTGTACGGAGCGGTTTTGAACTGGCTCTAACATATCTTCTAAAAATAACTGAAAGGAGTTTAGATAAAGATGAAGCGTATTCCAGCTGGGTTAGAGCGAGCAACGTGTATACAGGGAGTTTAGTTTCTTGGCAGGTGAGGAACATATTACGTCGCAGGAAGTTTAATATTGTAGGATTTGATGATAATGTGAGATTCCCATGAGGGGTTAGCAGTGAAGTAAACACCAAGCTACCCATAACTTGGAACTTTTCTAAGGTATGACCGGAAACATGGTAGCAGAATATGTTGTATTTTTGGGATAAATGACATATGTATGATTTGTTCACGTAAATTTGCATTTGTTACCTTTAATACCAGAATTCAACGATGTAGATCAAATTGCAATTGTGCAAGCTTGAAATGTTTTTTTTTAAGGATACACGACAGACATCGGCATATTTTCTGATTTCAGACCTAATGCCGGTCGGTAGATTAATAACATACATCAGGAAAAATAGGGTTGTATGTTTATACAGCCTAGAACTTGGTCTGCCTCAACGGGCGACGAGTCTCCCAGCTGTAGATGAGCAATTTAGCCAGTGCAGTACAACAAGGATCCCTGGGGAACTCCGGATTTTTCTAAGTATTGATGGCGTCGTGTTGAGTTCTGTTTGAAAGAAAATTAGCAATCCAATTGACTAACGTTTTTTTCAATTTGAAGCTAACGAAATTTAAAACTTAAACGTCGGTGAGGAACCTTATCAAACGTTTTTTGAAAAGTCAATAAAAATGACATGCGTTTCGCTACGATGATGAACGTTCGTGTAAATATCGGTTGCGAAATAAAAAAGCTGACTATTATACACGAACTCATCTCTGTTACGTCACGGCGCGGTGGTGGCGCGTCGGTCGCACTTCCGGTCTGGGGCTGTGGGCGGAAGGCCCCATGTGAGGCGTGTATTCCTGCGTTGTTTTGGAAGGAACCTGACGAAAACATGCCTTTTCGTCAAACCGCCGCGACTGGGGCTGTGCCAAAAGAGTCGAGAAAGGTTTGAAGATCAGTTTTCATGTTCTCGGTTCGTCCGAGAACATGGATATGTGGTAAACCAGCCGCCGCCGGACCACAATTGCTTGGGCGGGAAGCACTTTGGGTTGAATTCACGGATACTTGTGGTCATCAGATTTATTTGTTTTGTTCCAACATGAACGCCGGAAAACCCTCAAGTTGTACGGCCCACCTGCGGACTACGTTCAGTGCGTCTTGAAGTTCGAACGGCCGTCTGATCGTTCGAACTGTCGTCTGCTCTTTCAAACGCTTCTGCTTGTCGTCTGCTCTTTTAGACGACACCGGCCCGTAGACCAAATGTTGGCCCGGTACTTGCGTTAAGAAGTAAGTGCAGGCCTCAAAAGACTTAAGTTTGAAGGTTGGTAAGCAGGCTCGACGTAAACAGTAGATACAAGGAGATGTTGATTATTGTTACCAGCGGCCATCACCGACTTGTTATGCCTGATTCACTTCGTCCGATTCTGCTTGCGATTTTCAGTATCGACGTCGACCATCTCAGCTGCGGTTCACGCTTTTGCAGCCCGAGCGACGTCGCGACTGAAAATTGCGAGCGAAATCTCATCATGTGAATCAGGCTTTAGCGTACATTCTGCGGCGTCCACGCGGAATGAATCGCCGCATGTCAGATTATTCACGCGAAGTTTTGCGGTGTAACGAGCTTCGTTGATTTCGCTGACGCCGCTCATGTAGTCAGACATTGTCAGGAAGACGTAAAATCAACAATTCGAAAGCGATAAAGGGCAGGGGGACTCACACCGACGCCGATAACATCGCATTTCAATGGTTTGTTTATGGGCGACGGCGAGCTTGTTGCCCACACCCCCATCGCGCATGCGCGGCGCCGGTGGCGTCCGCTAGGGGCGCTCCGGGCGCTCCGGTTTGTTTGTAAACATGAGTTGGTGTATAGCGGAAAGCGGTGGAGGGGCTTCCCTGAACTCTTAACCTGTGACGTCACGGCGCGGTGGTGGCGCGTCGGTCGCACTTCCGGTCTGGGGCTGTGGGCAGAAGTCCCCATGCCAGACGTGTATTCCTGCGTTGTTTTGAAAGGAACCGGACAAAAACCTGCCTTCTCGTCAAAATGCCGCGCCTGGGGCCGTACCAAAAGGGTCGAGAAAGGTTTGAAGGTCAGTTTTCACGTGCTCGGTTCGTCCGAGAATCTGGATAGGTGCCGTGAAAAGGGAAAAGCAGACGCCGTCGGACAACGATTGCTTGGGCGGGAAGCACTTTGGGTTGAATTCACGGATACTTGTGGTCGTCAGATTTATTTGTTATGTTCCAACATGAACGCCAGAAAACCGTCAAGTTGTGCGGACCACCTGCGGACTACGTTCAGTGCGTCTTCAAGTTCAAACGGCCGCCTGATTGTTCGAACTGTCGTCTGCTCTTTCAAACGTTTCTGCTTGTCGTCTGCTCTCTTAGACGACGCCGGTCCGCAGACCAAACGTTGGCCCGGTACTTGCGATAAGAAGTAAGTGCAGGCCTCAAAAGACTTAAATTTGAAGGTAAGTAAGCAGGCTCGATGAAAATAGTAGATACAAGGAGATGTTGATCATTGTTACCAGTGACCCTTACCGACTTGTTACGCCTAATTCAGTTGGTCCGATTCTGCTTGCGATTTTCAGTATCGACGTCGACCATCTCAGCTACGGTTCACACTTTTGCAGCCCGAGCGGCGTCGCGACTGAAAATTCTGAGCGAAATCTCATCATGCGAATCAGGCTTTAGCGTACATTCTGCGGCGTCCACGCGGAATGAATCGCCACATGTCACATTATTCACGCGAAGTTTTGCGGTGTAACGAGCCTCGGTAATTTCGCTGACGCCGCTCAAGATAGTCAGACATCGCCAGGAAGACGTAGAACCAACAATTCGAACGCGAAAAAGGGCAGGGGGACTCACACTGACGCCGACAACATCGCATTTCAATGGTGTGTTTATGGGCGACGGCGAGTTTCTTGCCCACACCCCCATCGCGCATGCGCGGCGCCGGTGGCGTCCGCTAGGGGCGCTCCGGGCGCTCCGGTTTGTTTGTAAACATGAGTTGGTGTATAGGACAGAGAACGCCGCAAACCGTGATGGTTTACAAAGAGTAAGCTGTGATCAACCGTACAATTACAAATATTGAATATACACATGCTCTATCAAGTTACCCCGTTGTTCTGTCAGTTTTTTTATTATTCCTTTGTCTCGGGTTTATTATGAATTACTAGAACACAAGTCAAAGAACTAGTTGGGAAGAAACAGCGGCAAAGAAACTTGGACAAGAGTAAAGGAACAAACACGACAGGACGGCGCTGAACTAACAACTGTTGTTTATTACACAAATTCGGAAGGAGGAAAACAAGAAGCATGTTAATCAGAATTTGTGTAATAAACAACAGTTGTTAGTTCAGCGCCGTCCTGTCGTGTTTGTTCCTTTACTCTTGTCCAAGTTTCTTTGCCGCTGTTTCTTCCCAAGATGTTCACCTCAAACCAACTAGCCCAACACGTCACATTGTTGCAAAGAACTAGGTTTGTAAATGTTGGGGTAGTCTTTGTCGACGCTCTCATACATCGAGTTAACTCTTGCGTGTTTCCGATCGAGGGGTACGTCACCAGAAGTTGACGTACTACTCGATTGTGCGGTAATTTGACTGGGTATACTAACCTTTTATTGTTTACAATTAAATAAAACAACACGTAAAACGCCTGAATATGAAACGAAACGGTATTTCATTGCTGTTTTCAAGGAATATACGGCCATACATTAAGACAGAACTTTAAGTTTCAATATGCGCATATTATGACCATAAGGGCATACACAGGTGAGCTAGTGAAAGTTTAATATGAAAACTGGACTGGAATGAAAACAACGATAAGTGGACATCACGAAGACGTTACTTTCTCACTAAATGCTATCCAATTAATTTTTCAATTGAACTGCATATCGAAAGACACTGTTAATAACCCTAATACTGGCACATTTTATACAAATTTAAGATAATTTTAGTAATTATATCAAATGTTGTGTGTATTCACGGACGTGATTGTGTCTGTGGTATAGTGCTTTGTATCCAGTCCTGCTGGGGCCCTATCGGAGCCTGCACCGTTTGAAATAAATAATATTTTTTCAACCAGTGCCTCAGGGGTTAGTGCAATCATGTTTATTGTTTATATACTATATTATGAAGTCCCCCAAAAGACTACCACCGCAGTATTAGCATACACATGTGTGTTAATAATGTTATGTTCTGCGGAGGCACAAGAAGGTCATTAACTATCTGCTTAAGTCCTGAATCATTTGCCAAAACCAAGAGTTCAATATTACCGGCAATATTGCGATTGAATTATTACAACAAGATATCTTACCCATAATTATTAGAACTACACACGCCGACTGTAGGAATAATAATGGTATTCGGTGGTTACAAAGTGATAACCGAACATGGGCTACCTTCTTGAGTGTAATATTTCATAAAGCTTTCTGTGGCATCGAGTGTTTTACATCCTATTTTCTGCAGCAAGGACTTATTTTTGTCATTCCAAAAACATGACTACTATAAACGAAATACACCTACGTCAGGTGGAGCTTTCAGCATTTGAACCATGGTTATAAATATTCCTATGTTTCTGACCAATGGTAAAAGCTCGAACCTACAAACCTAGTCACTCCTGAAAATGATTCCGTTGGCATAAAATATAGAAGGTCGTGTAATTACCACGGATGTGCAATTAGTGGTTCCTATAGTAACTCTATCTGTCCAGTTGCTCTAGCGGTTCTATACTCCGTTTCAAGTCCAGGCGGAGCCGATGCTACAAGCGCGAGCATGTGGCCCTGAACAGTGTTTGCACTGCACGAGCGCGCGTGCTTGGCAGGGACACTGAAAGCCAGAAGCTCGCGCTTGTAGCATCGGCTGCGTCTGGACTTACGCTGAAACAAATTATAATCGAATAGCATTGATTCATTCATAGCATTGACAGAGAGCTTAGAAGAGCAAGGATTGGCTACTTACGTCCATGCTTCTTCGTAATTCGTCCTTCAGTGTGCTCATCGGCTAACGCCGCAATCGCATTGGCCGAGGAGAAGTAATTAGATGCTCGAGATTCACTCCGTTCTGCGATTCCAAAGCTCTCAGTGACCATATAGTAAAACATACGACATACCGTTTCTATTTACATTTTCGAAGCTTGATATGGCGCAGGACAATTGTATTCAAAGCACTATTCGGCCACCCCTAGAAATTTGGATGTTGTTGAAATTTCCAAACCTGCTGATTTAAAAAAGAAATGATTACATCGTCTCTAATTTCCCCCCAGGTAAATGAACAAGAAATGGGCAAGTTTCAGAATCTGCTAAGCACGTGCTCTGAAGAAATACTTGAATACATCGACGGCTGCGAAGAATCAAATGAAAGATATACTATGGAAACCATAATGACGTGTCTCAAAAATCCTAAAGAGACATATAAATGTTAATTTATATCTGTTTAGAGAATAAATAAATATATCTGTATTGAAAGTGATTTCTCTTAGAGGCTATGCCAATTATTCGATCTTATTTAATTATTCAATTACCGCGACGATTATTCCCCCATCTTTTGAAAATTTTAAGGTCAGGGCTATGTTCCCTCAACTGGTTTTAAAAACATAAATTCTATGAACTATAAAAATAACTGTATACATTACTGCTTTCACAAATGTTTCATTTGTTTAATTTACGCACCCTTTTTAGATGCTCTTCATTTACTTTCAAAAGATGCAATTGTCTTTTAAAATATTTAGCGCTATCAAGAGTATTCCCATCATGCTTTATAGAAAGAAGGTCAGGGATACCAGGCACAGCATTTGAGGCATCAGTGGTGGTGACTACAGTCCGTTGCAACTCAAGAAGGTAGGGCGAGCGTAAGACAAGCCGGAGAGGAGGAAGCAGACGGAACGCCAAAGAGCGAAGGAGGTTTTTCCCTTTCTTCTCTAGCGTTTCATCTGCTTTCTCCTCCCCGGCCCATCTTTTCTTCGCCCTAACTTCATGAGTTGCAACGGACTATAGCTGAACCCTTCCAGCTAGTAACTGCAGCTGCTACTAGCTGAACCTTTTCAGCTTATAACAACTGCAGTTAATGCCTGTCGTCCGTTTGAAGTAGTAAAAAACAAGTAGAAAGGGAGTAATGGTCAGTAAAAGATATAAACTGCCGCAGTTACTAACTTTCTACAACCTGTCGAGTCTTACAAGTAGTAAATAGCTAGTAAACTGTCAGAAAATATAGTGACTTCTGCAGTTACTAACTTTTTACTAAATTTCTTCTAATAATATAGAGGTACACCAATAGCTGAGTGAAAGCATCAGTTTGCCGCCAATATCTTAAAACGTAGTTATTGTTTACAATGTCGGTATAACTAGTTCCGGTAGTGCGCTGCCACAGCACATTATCTGGACCTATTAGCGCTTTAGCAATCGATCTGCAGCGGCTACAGCGCACCGAGCCTTAAGGAAGCACTAACGAAGAGTTTGCGATATGCTTGTTATGGCGATAACACAATCTACAACGCAAAAGAAACGTAGAAGAAAAAAAACCTTATATCAAAGTTGTTTTTTTAATTTAAAACGTGACCACACATCTTTGAAGTGAAAGGTTTATTATCTTCTATGGAATCCAAATCCTGTTTTTTTAACGGACATCGAGATGACTTTTCGCATTCACAGTTCTAAATATACACTGTTAAAAAAAACAGTTTAAGTACAAAACATATCACTGCTGCTGACCATATTTCCGCAAGATGTTCCATATCACTAAATTACAGAAATATGCTATAATGCCTTAGTACGGGACATTATACTAAAAGTTTCATATTTCTATAAAAAGTGTTTATAAAAATGTAATAGATAAAAAAAATCTTACCTATAATTTGTCACAGGTTAAGAAAGCGGCCCAAGGCGCTCTCGCGGAGCTCTCTGATCATCATGATTAGTGATATCCTACTTTCTACTCGCCCCCTCTCCGGCGTTAGCTCTGTTTTGAAACAGCTTAAACAATAAACAAATACAAAGTGAAAGGCGTTTACAAATCACTGTAAAGCGTAGCCCACATGGTGCATTTTTTTACGGACGTCTAGACGCGCGTCTCGGCTCGGCGCGCGTGCCAAGCCAGACTCGTGCGCCCAGTCAAACCGCACGCAGCGCTACCGGGCGGCGCTTCGCGTCTGCGTGTCCGAAGCGTCTGCCCAGCATAGCCAAAAGCAAATTTTACAAAGAAATCGCGCGTTAAATGATGGCTACATGCAGTGACATTTAATTTGATAAATAATAACCAGGCATTTTTGTTACAATAAAGCTCGGTTTCACTCATTTTCATCCCCTTTAAAGCGTCTCATCAACCTTTCGGTGTGCCATCGATATCACCATCTCCCGCTCCAAAACATTTACAACCACTGCGGTTGTTGCTGATAGTATTAATTTTGCACTTTTGTCTTTTGATTAATATTGTACTTTTAACAGAGCTCTGTTAAAAGACAAAATGGAGCGCGAGCTGGACCTCGCTCCTACACGCCAGAGGCTGGTGCTCTTGCAGCTGCTAGTTAAGAAAAGAGCACGAGTAAAGCTTAAATGGTGGGTTCGCCCAATCCTCGAGATGCGAAGAGAAGAAGGACTTTACCCTACTGTGGTAAGCTCTTCTCACGTGACTTATGTGCATTCGCATACGTATAACTCGGTGATTTCTTCACTTCAGATGAAGCGTATGAGAGACGTCAACGTCGAGTTCTTTGTGAGGTTTTACCGCATGACGCCTCCTACCTTTGATGAACTGCACCACATGGTGAAGGAGGACTTGACACGACAGTTTTTCATCCTTGAGCCGCTTCCATCGGAAGAACGCCTTGCGATTGCACTGAGGTATCGTATTCTAAGAAGCGGCCTTTGTTACTTATATTTGGCTCAGAAATTCCTGTCTAGGGTCATAGCTATTTCTTTGAGTCTGCCTGCGCGTCATGTGTGAACGATATGGGAATGATAACTACCCATTCGCATCGCATGGCCCTTCCAATGAACGACAGCAAGCGACGAAGTTTGCAATCCGTCAGCCAAACTTATGTAGACTGGTCATGTGTAGTAAGGTGCACCGATGAAGCGAGCAAAGGTTGCATTCTGTATGTCGTTCTGTTCTATTGCAGCTACCTATCACCTGGCCAACAGATCAAGGACGTCGCCCTGCTATACCGGGTTGGGCTGGAAACAGCGCGACAGGCAGTCCACGTCACGTGCCGGGCCTGTGGGAGAAGCTGCACCAACCATTCATGAAGGTATGTTCATCTAACTCACTGTGATATGTTTCACATTTTTGTTTGTAATTAAAAAAATAAAACATGGTTATGCTTAATGCGAACTAAGTCAGCGACGTAACTTTATTGATAAAAAATTGTAGAGATCAGTGGTATGAAAAACTATCATTTATGGAAACGGAAACAAGGGAGTGTACCTACCTACAAAGAAAACTAACAAATCTCTACTACAGATCGCAACCATGCTAACACGAACAAAACCTAGAGCAAGCTGCAATTCATACATTATTGTCATCACAATAACTGATTTGGAAAGGGTACTTGGTGAGAGATCTGACAAGAACCTCGGGAAAAACGCTTAGCACGTCATATTTGCATGAGTGCTTAAAGTCGGGAAGGGGGGGATGGTCTGAAGGGGTCCGGGACCTCCCCTTAAATTTTGGCCCGAGGTACTTGTGTCTTAGTCCTGTGCTTGGAGAACATAGATGACAAGTCATGGATAAATTGCAAGAACACAAAGGCGTAGAAAGTAGCTGTAGAAGTGTCGGTTTAATGTTTTCGAAAAAGCAAAAATAGAGCCCCCCTCCCCCCCCTCCCTCATTTTTCCGGGCACCTCTACCGGTGCTCGAGCTAGGAGACACCCCCCCAGACTAGAGGGATGGCTTTAAGCCCTGTCTGCATGTGACAGAAAGGAACAAAATGGACATGAGCAGGATGAGACGTCTTTCTAGCTACTTAATTTCTCCCAGAATATGTGGATTTTACTTCAGCAAGAATACTTTCCTAAGAATAGATAGGGGGTTGCCACATTCTAAGGTAAAATGAAGTGCTGAAGTGCCAAACACTTTTAACAAGAATGTTTTGCAACTTGAGTTTGTCCTTGTAACTTCTTTTCTCCTTGTTTAAAATTCGGTGACCTTTATTATGTGAAGCATGGTTTTTCTTTATCAAGTACCCTCTTCCAACCTGCTTCTCTATCTCACTTTTTTTAATATGTCAACAATCGCTCTTTTTGATCTTGGCTGTGGGAACCTTCGCATTCCTGTATGGCCACTTGTCACACTTCATAAGGCATGTTAGGTTCCAGTAATGGCTTCTTTTGCAGCCTCCTACAGTGGCTGAGTGGGTGGAGATCGCAGAAGAGTTCAAGCGGAGGTGGCAGTTTCCCAACTGTCTGGGAGCTGTCCATGGCAAGCACGTTGCCGTCAACTGCAATAAAAGAATCTGGTAGGGTATTCTACAATTACAAGGTGTGTATCACATAAACAAGATGTATATATAAATCGTGGTGTACAAATTGGAGACTGTGGTAAGAAAAAGACAAACTATGAAGTAGAAAAAAATACACAGGAGGGTTACGGCTCAGTGTCATTTTTGAAGAGGGATAACGTTCAGGCATCAGTTTTTGAGGAAAAATCGGTGGAACTTCTCAACTCACTCTTCCTTGAAAGGGTGGGTAACGTTGGAAAGATAAGGAAGACTATCGTCACTATCCTAAAAAATCATATAAATTCCCAGGCGAGACAGTGAACCAGCAAGATCAACGTTAAGTTTAAAGTTTTTCCCTAAAGGTCACAAACAAGAAATAGTTTTCCGCACAGTAATGAACCAAAGTGAAACTTGCTGTATATTGTCTCTAAATTTCTCCGAGGGCAGAATGTAGTGAGCCTGAAAAAAAGTATTGCGCGAAGAAATTCAGAACTAGTTGATGTTGAGACGTTACCCTCTTGCTTGGGTCGTATTATTCTGCTTCCAAGTTTCTCTTTTCCTTCCGCAGTGTCAGGTTAAGATCACATTGACTGCACTCATTGCGCAAGACTTATCCCTGGGACGTTTGCCCGAGACAGTAAGGTTTCACACGTTTACATGTGTTCCATGACCATATCTCACAACCGACTTTTGTGGAAGAGTTTTTGGCATTTACCACTGTGTCGCGTTGCCTAAACTCAACGTTCAATTGTGACACATTATGTGTGTCTGTGACCCAACTGTGACCCAACCAGGCACATAGCCAGGAGTTTTTTTGTGTTTTTTATTGGGGGGGGGGGAATTTGGCTTGGGTGAGGGGGAGGACGTGCCATCAAATATTAAGGATTTTGTGGGTGGTTCCGAGAACCCTGGGCCTCGCCTTTGGACATGTGCCTGGCTCCAACATCGACCTCCACTCTGTCTGATGTACACTTTTTTCTACGTGCACAATAATCTCGTGAGTCTCCTTCCACCATCAGGAGGCTACCAATTTACACGGTGACATTTGCGAAGAACTGTGGCTGACAATTGGAGTCACAGTTATTTTAAGCACTCTTCAAAACTTCTGGCTCTATTTTACTGTGCATGGAAGCATAGCCTCCCTACACAGTAAAATTTCACCTACAATGGAGTCATCAAAATTTTTATGGGAAGCTCATAGCTGGTAAAGTGGCGCATTAAGTTTAATAAAGAGAGGGCAGTTTTAAAAGGCTTGTCTATCTGAAGGTGTTGCAAACTGAGATTATGGAACTCGGTGATGTTGTTCCTACAATGAGTGCATTGATGAACTACGTTGGCCTATTCTTGCTTCAGGGCACCTACTCCATAGTCCTGATTTCTGTGGTAGACAGCAACTACAAGTTTGGGCCTATTGACGTCGGTGCAGAGGAACGACGAAGTGATGGTAGCATTTTCAAGACCTCTGAAATTGGTCAGGGCCTGGATCTAGGCGCATTCAAACTGCCGAAGCTGGGAGCGCTCCAAGGGTGTCGGAAGCCACGCTTCGCACCCTACGCATTGGTGGGCGAGGAGGCCTTTCAGCTTCTCCCTGACCTTCTCCGCCCATATTCGGCGAACGGTCTTGCTGATGAGAGAAGGGCCTGCAACTACAGACTCAGTCGAGCTCGGTAGGTTCATGCCACACAATCAAACCACCGGACAGAAAATTGTGGTGCACTGCATGTTTCGTTAACTGCTACAAATAAGAAGTTGCAGTCAAGATGAATGAAAATCGTCTTTCACTACAAGAACTTAGCTAAGTTGGCGAAATCCGAGTTCATGAACACAGTCTTAAAAGGACACTGAAAACAAGTTGCATGCTCTATTTAAAATTGAAGTATGTGTCAAAAGTTTCCCAGGCCATGTCGACCATGTTCTAACCGAAACTGAACTTCCATCAGGCACAAATCACGGAAACAGTCCTCATAATAATCCTACTGTGAGCGACACCTCCATTTTGGGGGACCAAAATCCAGTTAGTTTTGATTTCGCCAGTTTATTTGGAGATGCATGCACAGGGGTAAAAAAAGGAATTTTGACGTCTTTCTGCGTATTGCAAGTCCTGATCATCTTGAGTGGGCTATTGCTATGGCGATGATGTCAGCAACCCTAGCAGGCAATCGGGGAGATTCGTGTGTTTGGGACCACATGTATGCGGTCAACGTGAACAAATGCAGGCAGCGACAATCACTCCATTCCGGTTTCCTCTTCTGACAACACTCTTTTGTTGATTGTGCCCATGCAGAAAACTGCATACACTGACGCATTTCCAATTTCAATGAGCTTGGTTGCACTGAGCTGGATGCCGCACATGACCTCGAGCTCAACATGCACCTGATGTGTTCAACTCAGTTGAGATCATTACAGTGCAAAGTTCCACTTCCTCCTCTAACTGTGCCATTTTGGGTCACAGCGCTC
This sequence comes from Ixodes ricinus, assembly GCA_037355805.1. Classification (NCBI taxonomy): domain Eukaryota; kingdom Metazoa; phylum Arthropoda; class Arachnida; order Ixodida; family Ixodidae; genus Ixodes; species Ixodes ricinus. Next base: position 26,050 of record JAZHYW010024718.1, on the reverse strand, counting down.
TAGCGGCGTTGTGGTCTACTACGACGAGGAACTTGTTTCACCTGTTGAGACTACTGAAATGTGCGCTTGCCTCGCAACGGAAATTTTTGCAATATAATTTTTTTCTTGCCTCTTGTGAGGTGCTCAACATATTTAAGAAACTGTCGTAGGGTTTTGTATTAACTCCAAAAAACTTGCAATAATTTTGTTTTGTGAAGCGATTTTCACTCGAGTTTCGTCATACTCATCTTTTAGTCCCAAGACTGTTTCATAAATTGCATGCAAATACATGCAGTATTTATATCTAGAACATCTGTTAGTGTGTTTCACTATTCCTTTTATTGCATTGGTGTGTAACAGTGTACTCTAATCACTTTAATAATTTCTGTCAAACAGTAGATGCGCTGAAAATGCCTTCAGGATCATGGCTGCCCGGTGGCGAAGGCTCCTGCGGACCATCAACCTTCTGCCAGAGAATGTAGATTATGTCGTGAAGTTCTGCTGTTTTTTGCACAACTAACTTTTAGCACGCAAAGAACACCCAGCAGTTTATGCTGATCAGGACGACCCTATGGGAAAAACCATGGCAGGAGGGGGCGCCGCGAGATCCCCGACTCGGCAAGGGAATTGCTATTTTCACTGGAGGCCCCACATACACGCAACTTCGGTGACGACGGTGAATTTGCCAGGAAGATGTACATGTACTAGTTTTGTGGTCCAACTGTGGAGGATTTTTGGCAGTGGGATCAGCCTGGCATGGACAAACACGTTGCACGAAACAAGCTATAAAATCTGGGAGTTCATGTCAACCTAATGTTAAGTCTTAAAGGGACACTCAAGCAGTTTTTGGAGAAGCTACGTTTTGGTGCGATGGCGTTAAGGAAGTGTCAGTGAATGAGTACCTTCAGTTTTAGAAGGCAGAACCGCCTATTAATCACGCAGGAATAAAATACGTGCGGACTCTTTTCTGTACTTGCGAGGACCAATGAAATTATCGTATGTTTGAAAATTTTGGCGGCCTTTGTAAAGTTTCGCTAAAGAAGCATTTTTCAGTTCATTTAAATATGTTGTGCATGATAATTTCACAAGACGTAAAATAATTCTAGTTTAGAATACGCGATACTGCAGTTATCGCTTCACAAACAAGGGACTACGTTTTCTCCTTGCCTTGCTCCGCGGGGGGTGAATTTCCCGTTCCCCCGGGATGCGCTGCCGGTGTGCCAGTCGCGGGCCGGCCAGGCCGGCTCCTTCTATTTGCAAACATGGCGTCGGTGGTGATCGTCGACGTGGACGACGTGGTGAAAGCTCATCGTTCAGCGTAAAAGCGCTATCTTTGACGGTGAATTTTCGTCGTGTGTCGCTATGATAACCCAGCACGTACTAGAAGGGAAGATCCACCTACTCGTGCGGCGATGTCGTGGCGGCACTCTCAAGACAGCAGAAACGCCCGTGCCGTCGTGTTTGTTTACTTCGACTACAGTGGTGCTTTCTAAGCATTTGTGTCCTCGAACATCGGCCGGATTTCTTATTTGTGCACTTCATGCGTGTTCTCAAGTTCAAGGTATTACTGGCGCGTACCGTATAAAGGAAGCGAATTTTCACGCGTTTTCATCACCGGGGAAAAGTGATTAGTGCTAGCAATCCCGACCGCTCGCAACGTCTACCTGATCACGATATCATATTTCCACGTTGCTATATCGCTGCTAAGATTCCATTGTCTTTTATAATCGTAGAAAAGGCGTGTGGCGATATTTGTACTATGGCAATGTCGTGTATTAAGTCGTGATCGTCCAAGAAGGCGTACTGCATTTTTTTTCATCCACTGTAACCTGCAAGCCTATAAAGAAAAAATATTAATAAAGCTTTAGGCTATAGAAAACTGTCTGTCTATATTCTGTTACGGCATTGAGTAGCAGTGCGCCCCCTCTTAAGAGGGGCCGCGCGGTGGTTGCAGGTGTGTGTACGCGCGGCGCAGAGCGGTCGTTCCGGTCGCAACGGACGCAGTCGTAGATACGCGCTCGTTGCACATGTCTGAACCAGCCTTCCCCCGTCCTCCCGAGGCGAAAGTCAACGTGGCGACATCGTTTGATATCACGTACCAGAGGTAACGCTGCGATGTCAAACATTGGTTTGGTTACGACTTGCCCCAACCGCAAATCGAAGAACGCCCGAAAAGGTCCGCGTTTCGTCGTCCTCGGAACCCGAACACGACTCCGAAGCGCTGCTATCGTCCACATCGCACGTCGGAGCGGCGTCATAGGAAATCATCCCCAGGTCGGCTGTCCGCCGAAGACTTTCAACCACTAACGGCGTCAGCTCCTCGAGCGTAGAGAACTCCGCCATGATCGAAGCTCGAATGACAAAAAGGTTCGGCCGATGCGGCTACCTCGGGATCACTGCGCGACGCAACGTCGTCCAACGCCATTGGCCCGAGATCCTTTTGATAAGCGTGCGAGGACGAATGAGAGTGGTTTCGTTTTCGGATGGATCCGAGGTTTGGCGGCCTTCAATTACATTTTTATTAAAGAAATAATCACCGCATGACTATACTTTTTGGTTTTTAGGGATACTTAGGGCGTCTAAATTCCGCTGTCATTATCAAAACACGAACTCAAAACCACTTGAGTGCACCTTTAAGTCAAGTTGATGTTTTTTTGACAAACCTCAGAAGCCATATAAAACAAAATATTAACTGGAGTCTGAACTGTAATAACCATACTTACAAGAACCATACATCGCCAGAAAATACCGAGTTAATGAACAGTACATTTCGGAATAAAAATACTTTGTAGCATAAAGTGATTGCAACCATCTATACTGGTTCCCGCCTCAACAGTTGCAACAAAAAAAAAAAGGAAGAAAGAAGAAAGGTTGGGGTGTCGTGTTGAGGGATACCATTTTTGCCAAGACTGACCTCACTAACCGTTCGGTGCATGCGCCACACCGCAATAACTTTAGTTCAATCGACGCATTTGCTAGTGCACTAGACAGATCGTGACGGCTCGTGCTCTGCTCGCTCAAAGCCCCAGCGTGGTTGTAGGGCGTAAACAAAGGCTACATATCCCGCGATGCATTGCGGCAGCGTAGTTAAACAGGCTGATGGGATTGGTGAAGGCAACACAACTAACCATGATTATCTCAAGTAACCTGTGCACGCAACACCAAGTCCCGATTATGTTTCTATTACATTGCTTCATTAGTAGTTACTGTTTGAAGGTATCTGTAAATGCTCTAGGCATATTGACTCACGGCAACTTATCAAATATACATGTTTCTCAGATTGCATACTTTGTTTTGAATTTTGCATGACACAAGTAGTATTAATGTATTTCAATGCTAGAAATAATAGTCTTTATATTGATGTAACTTGAACATATTATAGCTTTGTAAATTTCCTGCTGCAGCAGCACAGAATTCACGAATTATAATGGTAACAGTAACAACATACCAAGTACATAGAATCCGAGTGAGACCCACTTATAAAAGAAGATGTGTCTTGACAACTTGCACTCCTAGAAATAAGGTATCGTTAATAGTCCGAAAAAATTGCGTGGGCCCAATTTGCGATTGGCAGCGATTTTGCCAAAAAAGAAAAAGTTGTACACAGAATAATGAATTGCACGCAACACCCTCGCAGTCTCATGTCTCCGTAAGTGTCCTGAAATCGTAGACTAAATGCAGTGAATGTTACATTCCACTATTGAACCCCCAGTAGCTTTTAAACATTAAAAATAGAACAAACTGAAACCAGGCACCTTCTTGGCAGCGCTAAATCACACTGCAGACTGGGAAATTTATAGATCCTCGAGCTGAAACATGGAATTGCTGGGATCGATCCGGCTCGATGCCACCTAGTGAGCAACGCCGAGATTACTGGGAAAAATTGCCCCATCTGAAGCAGGTCTAACTTATCTACTGCTGGCACTCTTCAATCGCCTGCAGGATGTTTTTAGGCTTTTGTAACACCTTGGATGAATGAAAATATCTCATTGCATCGAAAACGATAGGGCAAAATATTCGTGAGCATCTGATTTTTCTGGCTTGCAACACTCGTACTTATATTTTGCAGCTCTGTCATGAGCGGGTAAGGATTGCTCTTTTTTTTTTCTTTTGAGGTCCTTAGTAGCGCCACTGGTAGAAGCTGGAGCAAATGCCCTCCCTCCCCCCCCCCCTCTCCCAGAATGGCACTCATCGTCCACTTTATAAACTTCGACATAGCATGTCTCCGGCTCCGGCCCATCAGCTGCTGCGCTTTCTTCTGAAGAGGTTCCCTCCTGCTCCGGACGGATGAAGTCAGCATTGCTTGACGTCTTTATGTTTCCTGACGTGCTGTTGATTAAGAAGAAAACAATTACTTTAATAAAACAAACATTCAGTGCCACACATCAGGGGCATAGCCAGGAATATGTTGGTAGTGAAGGGCAAGGGTCTCGGCTCGGGTGAGGGCAAATCTGACAATGTAAGGTCCGAGAAGTGACCAACTAGTGCGGTGATCCATTGTGTCAAGCGCTTCAGCAGATTTCGCTGAGTTCAGCATGAAAAATGGCACCAGGTACATAGGCTTGACCGCATCTCGTGAAAGGGGGGAGGTGGGGGTAAAGCTCAATGAGCCACCCTTGCTATTCCCCTGCCATATATCTCTATGCAGTATATTGTATACAGAATTTCACTACCATGTGCGCATAGGTCACTGCACACTGATAAACAAAGTACAGTCACTAATTGACACAGTACAATCATTTCCATGTTTGTGAACCTTTAATATTCAAGGCAAATAGTACCATTCTATTTCTTTCTCCCTGTACCTTTCACCACACCGAACATTAACCAGTAGAAAGTTCATATTGTGCAGGAAACCTATGCTAGCCGAAATGTCCGATCGGCAGAGGTATACGCAGCTCCAAAGCTACACTCAGAACTTACAGTGTACTTACAGAACTTACAGAACTTACAGTAAAAGCTCCGTAAAATTGCGTAATTATAATAGTGATAATATTTATTTGCACTCAGACATATGTCGCTGACAGCAGAAAGACTGAAGGGCCATACCAGAGGCATGCACACGTGGAATCTAGGAGTGGCGATGCTATTATTTGGGGACAGCAAAGCCTCGTCGGCTATCAACTAATTTAATCGTGGAATACTATCGGAGAATTCACAGTGCACGCATTACCTTCGATGCTCCAGGCTATATTGGACAGAGCACATTTGCTCGAAGTGTGCCCACCCCATTTATTTATTTACATATACTGCAGGCAGCTGCGCTGCCCAAGCAGGGAGGGTTACAAAAGGAGTTTAGTCAACAAAATGTCGAATTGGTTGACATCAGTACATTCCACAAACAATGACGGCAAGCAGTTACAATGTTCAGTTGTGTTAGGAAAAAATGACTTCTGAAAAATGTTAGTTCTGGCAAAGTATGGGCATATGACTTTAGAGTGGTTTAGTCGAGCTGATCTTTCTGGCACAGGGGGAAGGTAAGTGTCACATGATAGACAAGATGAATTGTTATAAAGTAAGTAAATAAACTTCGGCCTAGAGATTTGTTGGCGAACGTGGAGCAGTTCAAGCTCAAGCTGCTTTAACAAGTCAGTTACTGATAATAAAGTACAGTAGTCTGATAGGACGAATCTTGCAGAAAGACGTTGGATCCGCTTTACCTCCACAATGTCTTTCACAAAATACGGGTCCCACACAATAAAGGCGTACTCTAGGACTGGGCGAACTAGAGAACGATAAGCTTCAAGCTTCACAGCCGAGTGACACCCTTTGAGTTTTCTTCGAAGAAAGCATAGCTTTCTGAATGCTTTGGCACATTATTTGTTGATGTGCGCTGATTCCGTGCGCCTTCCGGGAGCGCATAAGAAAGTTGGATATTTTCAACTCTTTCTGAAGGCGCAAGAAAACGAGCTGTGACGTAGTTGGGCGCACCTGTCTCCCGGCCAATCGGTGGAGGGCACTAGTTCTGGCTCCGTGTTTTTCCGCCGTCTGGCGCAGATGCCCTCTGCTTACTTGCAAGTATGGCCGCGTCTATGAACTTTCCCTTTGTTACCGACGCGAGGAAGGTGACTTCTGCAGTCAAAAAGAAAGCTGCTGCGGACACGCAGAAGAAAGGCGAAGCTGCGCAGAGGGCCGCAGATGCTGTCATATTCGATGACCAGAGCAAGTGCTTTCAGTTGATCGAGCTCGTCCAAAACGACCCGGCAGTTTGATACTGTAGACCGATGTTACGGATAAAAAAAAAAAAAACAGGACGCGGGATGGGCAAAAAACATGCTTTTCGTGCAAGGCTCGTCAAATTATGAGGCGCTGGAGAAATGCAGCCTTCTGCGTTAAGTCCTTATTTCGAACTCTTTTTGTTCGCCTTCCGCCCATTGAAAAGCATGCGGGAAGGGCCTTAGAACGCGCCTGGTATCGCTGCGCCGCAGCGTTCTTCCGCAACATAAAGTTCGTCTGCGTTCCTCGCCGTCACCATGGTAACGAACGCCGAATGAATGGAAGCACGCACGGTACCGCCGCGTGAAGCCAGCAACAGCTGACGCCATTTTACGAACGCCGTCTGCTAGCCAAAGCCGAACGCGGTATGTCAGATCAACCGCCTCCGCCGGTGCGCCGCTAGCAAAGACGACGAAGCTGAGACACGCCGACGGCGATTGAGCAAGCAACAACACCGCGGGACGACTGAGACGACTGCAACGGGGGTATTTATTGGGATCAAAGGCCGCCTTTACCGGTGCGCCGCTAGCAAAGCCGACGAAGCTGAGGCACGCCAACGGCGATTGGGCGAGCAACAGCACCACGGGACGACTGCAACGTCGGCATTTATTGGGATCAAAGGCGCGAAATAAGCAAGAACAATTTTTATTCAAATCATAACACGCGATATACAAGTTGGAAACCACATACCCTTGCTGGGTCTTTCCTGTGAACTTTTTACAGAGACACGGGGTGCCGCATTCAGAAAACAGCTCCGTTTGCAAAATATGGGGGCCCTGAAAAGGGCCGTTTGAACCGCTACCAGAACCTATAACTGACGTAACGAGCACTTGACAAGCGGTTGGCGCTTAAGTCGTCTTTATGCACGCAGGCGGGCGACGGGCTCAGCGCAGCGGATCACTCGAAGTCACCGGGGCCGTCAGAATCATCTCCCTGTGTGCGTCGGGGCTCTAGATTTTGGTGGCCACGGCGACGAACGACTGGAATCTATCAGTGTTTCCGCGCGCCTTCTCTCTCCTCCAAAACATGAATTTTGCAAGGTGACTGGAGCCTCGTTTACATGAATACGACTTCAGCGCATCGACTCCAAGCGTCCTCCGAATAAAGCCGACGCGGCAGCGTTTACATGAATGCGCACCAAGCCCTACGCGAAGGTGGCGCCACGCCGTGTCAAAGCTCAAAGTTAAAGCTGCGTTTCCGGCACCGGCCGCACCACGTGACCACGTTTTCCGGAGCATCGCACGTGAGGTGCGTGAAGGCGTCGACGCTTTCGGCGAGCTTAAAATAAATATCGTGCCCGCAGTCTTCTATGCTGTGCAAGGAGTTACGAGACGGGAGAAACATCCAAACCCAAACGTCTTGGGCTCCAGGTCGGGCCGCTGGGCCACTCTGGATCAGAGGCGACGTGCGTGCGCACGGCCTGGCGAGCGAGATCGTCGTGAACCGCTCTGAGGACGCCACCGCGACCGGACCCCGAGGCCGAAAGGCTCCGGCGTAGCCAGGGACGGCACCGAGGTAGGAGCTGCTCGTTCTGCGCTACCATGCAGTGCTCGGAGCTCTCGGCGTCGTTCGTGTTTGCGCCGAAACCTCTAGGCACTCCCTTGGACACGCAAGTCGTATTTCGCAAGGCTTGGACGGGGGCCGCCCTCTCCGAGCAGCTCAGTGATATTCCGCTCATTTAGTTTGTCAATAAAAGCTCGCGTTTCTTCTCGGGAGGAACTGCGGGCGACCACACGGAACCGCTCTCCGCCGCCGCCGACGAAGTTGGCCGCCGCCATGTTCTCAGCTGTTCACTCGCTCCTGCAGCGAGCTCCTTCCCATAATCCTCCCCGTTCCGAAATGCGATGCGACCTCCGTTTACATGGGCTGAATGAATGCGCACTCGCCATCTCGATCCACCTCTGTCTGGCGACTTGAATGCGATGCGCTTCTCTAGCGCATTATGCCGTTTACATGACCGCATCGAATGCGACAACTGGATTCGATGCGACTAAGTCGCATTCATGTAAACGCGGCTTGGGACCAGTGAAATGGTGGCTGTCGCACCGTCCAGATGGAAGAGAGTTTTTGACGTGGGCCCAGGTGCAATCCACCGTATTGGTGTGCGCACCAGTGTTCGCGTCGACAAAGTGTAGCTTGTGGTTGACGGTGAGGTGCGTGAAGCGAGCGTCATCTGCAAGCTTGCGACAGCCAGCCCAACAGTCAGTGATTATTCTTGTTCCAGGGCGGACCCACTCGGCTATTAGCCCTTGCAGGGATTTTAGCGTTACAGGTCTCCACGGGAACAAGAAAGCAGCACCTGCTGCAACGCTCCACACCGCCGAAAACCCACTGGCCAGGCCTTAAATACCCGCGATGGTACTTTCGCCGACCGAACATACTCTCGTCTCAGTTCTGCAGTCACGCCTTCGCCACCAATCATGCCTGAATGCTTGAAGACTGCATTTACCACAACCTCCCGACAAAGGCTCGCCCAATCAGTTATTGTCTTACTTGCGATATCAGTCTCCCGCTGAATGACGGCGCACGGTAGGTTCTGGCACCGGAGGATGATTTTCATGAGTTGGAGAAGCGTCAGGTGCGATCCTTCGAAAAAGGAACCGCTCCGTACCGAGACCTGGCCCCGGCACTGAACTTTGACCGGCTTCCTCTTGTACACCGCACGAGTCATCCACACACCGCACCCGCACGTGTAGCCATCCGCAGATCTATCGCGGACTTGCAGCTTGTCATCGCAGCTTCGCACTCTGGACACGCACGAAAACCCAGGAGCCAGGAGCAGGCCCATGCGCTGAAGCAAATTAATGCGGAGGGCAAGTTCGTCTGCTTCTCGCGCAGGGGGTAGCGGTGACGTCAGAACGCCGAGCCCTGATTGGCTGATCGCGGTCCCCTATCTGAGCGTCGTCTGCTCCTTTGCAACGTCGTCTGCTCGCAACGTCGTCTGCGTCTGTCTTACCTTTCCTGCGACGTTTGCAAGTCGAGAGGCCAGATTCACGAAACTATCTTACGCCAAAAATGTGCGTAAGACAAAACTTAAAAACAAATTCGTATTCACGAACCGAAATTTTCGTAAGTTTTGCGCAGGTTACGACAAAATCCTACGACAGCTCCGAAGCTACGCACTTGTTACGATCAAATCAGCATGGCCGACAGCGTCGCGGTCGCGACGACCAACGGACGTTTATTTTTCTACGTGCGCTTCTCTCGCGTCCCGACTTCAAGCAGCAAGAAAAAAGTAAAAAGTACTTGAACCAGACCACGACGAACAAGAACGCTGGATCCACAAACACCCGGGAAAAGCTCCAACGGCCACGATTCCACCGACACCGACCAAGCGAACTCGGCAGATAGGCCTAGCAGCCACTCCGACTCGGTGACCGTCTGCCCACGACCGGCTGGCGTGCTGAATGGAATGTGCCCGCGCGACCCTTGTGAACCCTTCCCGTATTATACTGTGATCACTGACCTCAATTTTAGATTAAGAGGTCAATCTCTTCCTCTTGTCATCTCCTTGTTTTCCGAGGCAATGGTGACTCTCGCCGGTGAAAAAGCGGTGAATATCCGACAGACGCAGGAAAGGTAAAGGAACCATCGCTTTGACTAGCAGACGTAAAGCAGACGACGTTAACTGCGCCAACCCGCCGACGCCGTTAAAGAATGAGGAGTCTTGCCGCACACGAAAGGGGGAAAAAGTATTTGGGAGGGAACTTGCGGACACTAACACGCTCACTCTCGGTTCTTAGCAAACAAACCTCGGCGTCTCAGGACACCTCGCCAGTGAGTACTTTGACTTCCTCCTTGATGCGCGTCTGCTAGTTGTTCGACAAAAACAACGAACCGCTCGAGTTATTTCGTCTGCCTTCTCTGAAAGGCGAAGTCGAGCTCGCTCGTAAAGACATGCACTTCCGAAAGTCGCAGGAAAGGTAAGACAGACGCAGACGACGTTGCGAGCAGACGTTGTTGCAAAGGAGCAGACGACGCTCAGATAGGGGACCGCGATCAGCCAATCAGGGCTCGGCGTTCTGACGTCACCGCTACTTCCTTTCTCATGCGCAGAAGACGAAAATGAGCCCACTTGCGAGGCGTATTGCTCCAAGATGATCTTTCATGGCGTCATGAAGACTGGCACAAGTTGAACTGCCATGGCACTGCGATGCTCGCCTCTGGAAGAATATAGCGCCGAGGGGGAACCAGGGAACTGCGCACTTCTTTGCATTTATTATTTTTATTCAGGGGATGGCATCACGTGATTTTTTTGAAGCCTAGTCATAAAAAAAGTCGGCCCGGAAGTGCGCCGGTTGGAGGTATACTATAAAATTCTACCTCTTTCGGTGGGATTTACGAGTTACGTAGCCGTCGAAACTGCCGGGCGGAATTAAGACGGCGAGTTGCTAGTTGGTCCTGTTTGCATCTATTCTTGTATCCCTGTTGTTTTGGCGTACAAGGTGACTAAAGGGCATCATTTGGGACGGAGCCGACCGAGGAGCGACGCGCGGCGATGCCCGAGATCGTCGAGATGCGGAGTCTGCGAACCACCGAAGCGTGAAATCCGCGTGATAACGCAGAGCACCGCCTGAGCAGCAGTTCTGACGACGGAGAACGACATCGAAGGTGTAGTCGACGAAAGTGTTTGAGATCGCGGCGGTCGCGCTTGATTTTGTGGACGAATCGTCTACTGGAGTTTCCTAACCGCGATGGGATTGTGTATAGTGTAAGAAATTGCAGTAATCGGTCCGAGCGGTCGAAGAAGTCGCCCACTGGTGTTTCGTTTCATCTGTGAGTGCGTACACCCTTTGCTGATGAAACTTCAAAATTAATATATATCGCTTCCGAATAGGCTCCCAGTTTCCCCGAGACGTCGTGTGTCGCAACCGATGGGTTGAGGCACTGAACAGGGGAAGCGGTTGGACCCCTCAAAGAAGAGCGTGATGTGCTCGGCGCACTTCCAGTCCGAGGATTTCGAGCGGAGCCTCACTGATTACCATGTCTTCTGTCAACCTTGTAATTATTTTGCTCCGTCTGAAAGGGGCACCGTAACTATTTTATAAGTCAATGTTGTGTTGCAAATCAAGCTATGCTGCAAATAAGTGTTGCGGCGCATATTGTTTTAACTTTCGAAGTGGTTCTAATGTAAATAAAAGGTGAATTAAAACACTGCGAAACAAGTAGATCTAGGCATTACTCGCGGCGACAAAATGAAGCTGCCTCAACAAGGTAAGTTGATATCCCACGAGCACAGCAGGATGGGTATAGAGTTATGATTCGTTTTTATTTCTATGTTGGATCTTCCGAATTTTCGGGCGGACGCCTCGCATCGCTAAACCATTTCTCGTTGCCGAAGACATCGCAATGACGACGTCTGCTGCTCTCGTGCGCTTTCGCAGAAGAAAGGTTCTTCATTTTTTTTGCAATCAGCTCGCGGAAGAGAAAACTAAAGCACACGGAAGGATTGCTGCCCAGCTGAGACGGACTTAAGAAAGCACTGTCAAGGTTGGAGCGCGTGAGACGCGATTTAAGATTGAGCGCTACCTTTGACAGCGCTTTCTTGAGACAGTCGATCTCTGCTGAGACGCTGCTTCGAGCGAGCCGCTCGACTTACATTGCGAAGCCCCCTAGAGATTTACCAACGACGTAGGTGCACCGCATAGAAGTGCTTTAGTGCTGAAATTCCACATTTCAAGCTCTATCTGTAGCGGTCGTGAAATACAAGGCAAAAGAACGACAAACAGACGCTACAAATCCGACACCCACCGCCTCCGCGCTCACTGCCTACTCCGTAAATACAAGGCAAAAGAACGACAAGCAGACGCTACAAGTCCGACACCCACCGCTTCCGCGCTCACTGCCTCTTCCGTAAATACAAGGCAAAAGAAAGACAAGCAGACGCTACAAATCCGACACCCACCGCCTCCGCGCGAACTGCCTATTCCGTAAATTGAACGTACTACGGCTCACCATAATAGCGCCTCTACTAAAACCCACCAGAAAAAGTGACGTAGCGGGACCGACTCGTCCCGAGATGCATACCGTTTCCGGAAAAAATGTGAGGAGGGTAGGGGGAGAGGCGGCTTCAGAAGAAGTTGCCTTGCGGAGGCTAGGCTCGTGACGTCATGCCACCCCCCTGTTTTATTTGATCCGCCATTTTATACCTCGTGACACCATTCCAACAAACTCATTGGTTGATCGGTCGGACCACACCATCGCGTGACAAAACAAACGCCAAACGTATGTCCACAGACGGCATCGTCACAGAGAAGGAGCAGTCGAACCCAACAACAAAATAAAGTAACAAAGTGAATAAAAAGAAAAAAAAATAAGAAGAGAGCCGTTGGATTTTCGGACGGCGTCTTCTTTGATGAGAGGAGGAGCGGCCGTGCTGCTCTGGCTGCTCAGAATGTTCGTTTTTTTAATTTTTTGTTTTTTATTTAGAGGGTGCCACGAACCTTACTTGAAGCTGACAACGCGTTGGAACGGAGGAGGTAGAGAGTCTTGGCGTCCGAATTCGACGTGGTAGAAAAGAAAAGAAAATAACGACCGTATGCCAAGACCGTTATACTCCGCACTCGGCGAGTCCTCATGACGCCGCCGACGACCGTTAGGCCATTTATTTTGTTTCTTTAGATTTTTTATCGCGGCGACTACTTCACCGTGCTTCGGACTCTCCAGCGGAGATCCGGCAGTTTCTAATAATTATTATTATTGTCGTTTGAAGGGCACTCTTCCTATGCTGCTTCGTTCCTGACGCCATAAAAATATTCTTTCTGTTTAGATTATAGGCGCGAAAAATCCACACTGACTAGGGCCTGAGTAACAGCACCCAGATGTTGGCCTAGACTCTGCATTACTCAGGCCACACTAGTCCGTGTGGATTTTTCGCGCCTACAATCTGAAAATAAAGAATGGCATACACACACATCACACGCTCACGGACTCAAAGTTGGTCCAAAAGTTCAGTGTCCCCGACGTGTTTTTGTAGCGCTTTAAAAACGATACACTGATACCGCCAAGTGTTCTCCGGCCCAGGATTTTGGTGACATTAAATGGTCTACGGTCCAGCACTTGCAGCGTTCTTCTCATGTCTTCTCGTTGGGTGCTGTATTTCACGCATGCACACAAAAGATGCTAATAACAAAGCTAAATAATTGGGCTAATTAATTATTGGACTAATTTTATTGGACTAATTGTATCCACAAACCAATCCGACCTTGAACTAAACTTTTTATTTTTTTATACGTGGCGCTAACTTTTCCCGCCCATATTTTTATGGCGTCAGGAACGAAGACGAAGCAGCAAAGGAAGAGTGCCCTTCAAACGACGATAATAATAATTATTAAAAACTGCCGGACCTCCGCCGGAAAATCTGAGGCACGGTGGAATAGTGGTCGCGATAACAATCTAAAGAAACAAAATAAATAGCCTAACGGTCGTCGGCGGCGGTCTTGCAGTACGGCATACATTGTGCATTCTTACTTTTATTTTCATTTAGACTACGTCGAATTCTGACGCCAAGACTCCCTCCCTCCTTCGTTCCAACGCGTTGTTTGTTATTGAATTAACAAATCAGCTTCAAATAAGGGTCGTGGCATCCTCTAGGGAAAAGAAACAAAAAAGAAAACAAACAAGGAACATTGCGAGCAACACCTCTCATCAAAGAACACGCCGCCCGAGAACGGCTTCCTTTTATTTTTATTTTTATTTTTATTCACTTTGTTTCTTTATTTTGTTGGGTCCGACTGTTGTCTTGGGCCGATGCCGACCGTGGCATCGCGTGTTATGATTCAAATAAAAATTGTCCTTGCTTATTTCGCGCCTTTGATCCCAATAAATACCCCCGTTGCAGTCGTCCCGCGGTGCTGTTGCTTGCTCGATCGCCGTCGGCGTGTCTCAGCTTCGTCGTCTTTGCTAGCGGCGCAGCGGCGGAGGCGGTTGATCTGACATACCGCGTTCGGCTTTGGCTAGCAGACGGCGTTCGTAAAATGGCGTCAGCTGTTGCTGGCTTCACGCGGCGGTACCGTGCGTGCTTCCATTCATTCGGCGTTCGTTGCCATGGTGACGGCGAGGAACGCAGACGAACTTTATGTTGCGGAAGAACGCTGCGGCGCAGCAATACCAGGTGCGTTCTAAGGCCCTTCCCGCATGCTTTTCAATGGGCGGAAGGCGAACAAAAAGAGTTCGAAATAAGGACTTAACGCAGAATGCTGCATTTCTCCAGCGCCTCATGATTTGACGAGCCTTGCACGAAAAGCATGTTTTTAGACCGGAGTTTGGAGATAGTTTTTTTTACAACAACATGGGTCTAAAGTATCAATGTGCCAACGACCCTTGGCTGTATGGAAGCTTCGGCGCGAGCACAAAGGCAATCCGAGACGGGAGAACGCATGGCAGGAGATCGCCCGTCTGTTGGGAAAGTGCGGTCGTTCATGCGAGCACGTGTGCGCGCTCGCCTGAAGCCGCACACGTCCTAACCAACGCGCATGGTTGTGAGCAGACTTGTACACGTTACTAAAAAAGTAAGGAATTACATTTGCAATTACTCATGGCCAGATGTAATTAATCACAGTGACAATTACACCTACAAAAGTAAGTGACCATTACTTCAAAAAGTAATCCGTTACTTTCGCGGCGTTATTCTCAACCTTACTTTCTAAAGGTAAGAAACATGACATAAGTGTTATGGAAGTGTTTCTCGTTGCCGCAACTCACACTTTTTAGAGCGCAGCTCTTAGGGGCCCGTTTCCGGCATGAGCGGCGTCGCCGTTGGCATCGCCGTCGGCGTCGGCGTCGGCGTAACCGCAAGGTCACGTGACCCCCAAGGTCAGGTGACCCCCCAACGTCACCAGGGTCACGTGACCCCCCAAGGTCATCTGACCCCCTAGGTCACGTGACCTTGGGGGGTCACGCAAAAAACGCAAAAGAGATAGTGCTTCAAGATACTAATATGCAAGTGTTCGGCCACAAAGTACAAGCGCGTGCTAAATATAACTACATTTTTTAGAGCGCAGCTCTTAGGCGCCCGTTTCCGGCTTGAGCGGCGTCGCTGTCGGCGTCGGCGTAACCGCAAGGTCACGTGACCCACAAGGTCAGGTGACCCCCCAACGTCACCAGGGTCACGCAAAAAAACGCAAAAGAGATAGTGCTTCAAGATACTAATATGCAAGTGTTGGGCCGCAAAGTACAAGCGCGTGCTAAATATAACTACATTTTTTAGAGCGCAGCTCTTAGGCGCCCGTTTCCGGCTTGAGCGGCGTCGCTGTCGGCGTCGGCGTAACCGCAAGGTCACGTGACCCACAAGGTCACGTGACCCCCCAGGCCACGTGACCCCCCCGGGGTCATGTGAGTCCTCCGAGGTCCCGTGACCCCCAGGTCATGTGACCCCACCAAAAGGACATTGAAGAATGAGGGGAGGGGGAGGAGAAAGGAGGAGGAGGAGGAGGGGTATACCCCCCGAGTACCCTTCCTCCTCCTCCTGAAGATCTGCGCTCCAATTCGGCATTACAGGAAGTTGAAAACGGCTTTCATGTTTTGACTTTGAGCAACATCTGTCTCTTAAAAAGTCCCATCGGACATCTTACCTCGTTTCTATATGAAGATGTCGTCCGCTGCACTAAACACCTTTTCAGTCCATTCTTTTTCAAATAGGTGCTGCCACCTGAACGCGCGACTGAGTGGCTAGAAAACAACCCGTTCGCAAGATCTCCCCTACCCACTCGACACCCAATACGTCAGCTAGATCCTGTTGGCCCATTGAGACACTGTGTCCTTACTACGGCTCCACCGAACTTCTCTTTTCTCCCCAGTGTAGATTATCTGGGCCCCTGAAGTGCATACAAAGAAGTCATCTCTCTCTCTCTCTGGGCCAGAAGGAAGCAAAGAAAACGCGAAGAGACGAAAAGAAAAGACGCGCACAAATCCGCTACACCAGCTCGCGTGAACTTTGACGGTTTTTTTGTATTTCTTTTTTGTTGAAGGGAAACATTTTGAACTCGGGTATTTGCCAAATATTGCTTGCATGGAGAGTCCGGTTCTTTGTATCAGTTTGCTTCCCCCTTCGTTGTGGGCGAGCAAGCTGACGAGTTACGATTTGCAAACCCCCCCCCCATCCCTTCCGCCCCCCCCGCCCCCCACAAAAAAAGTATATATATATACAGAATTTTAAAAACAAACAATGAAAGCTAGTTAATGCGGTCTGCGCGGGTGAGTTATTAGGCTAGGGGGACATAGTATAGAGAACTAATCGTAACGATCAGTAGGCTAATTAGTTAAAATTCGTTAATTAACTTTTAATTAATGAAAATAGACATATAGTTCCAATTAGAAACTTGCTCAGCGTCATCGAAAACCGCTAGCTTTGTACGTGCTCTACGAGTGCTAACTTTAGTGCACTACTACGCTTCTCACGCGCTCAAATTCTTTCTGAAAATTACTGATTTTGTGGTTTTCGATGACGCTGAGCAAGTTTCTAATTGGAACTATATGTCTATTTTCATTAATTAAAAAGTTCATTAACGAATTTTAACTAATTAGCCGACTGATCGTTATGATTAGCATCCTATACTATGTCCCCGTGGCCGTATAACTCACCTGCGCAGACTGCATTAATCTAGCTTTCATGGTTTTTAAAAAAATTCTGTTAAGCTTAAAAAAACAACACTCAGTATATATTTGAGTCGAGGTTTCAGGTGACCGGAAGAAAGGCTTTCAGCATCTAAAGAATGCCAGGCCTTGCGTTTTGTAAATGCCGGTGACAGCGTAATTCCGATAAAGCATACCTTATCGAAAAAAAAAATTACGATTTTGTTTTGTTAATCTCTATTAAGTTCCCTCATTTTCCGTCCGCGAATGAAAACAAAAATGTAAGAGATTACAACTATTCCCTTACGTAAAAAAGAGTAACGAAATTACTTTACAATTACTTTCTGAAATATGTAATTACTCCGTTACAAAATTACTCATAAATGTAAGGGATTACAAGTAATTTCGTTACTTGTAACGGATTACGTACAAGTCTGGTTGTGACTCAAGAAAGCGCCCCGGAAACAACAAAAACGTCACGAAATACGCAATTTCCGGGAAGCGCACAGTCAAGCGGCCCGAGGCGCTCTCGCGGAGCTCTCTGGTCATCATGATTAGTTTTATTATACTTTCTACCGCCTCCTCTGCGGTTTTAGCTCTGCTTTGAAACAACTTAAACATCGAACGATTACGCAGAGACAGAAGATTAAACGATTACACAGAGACAGAAAATTAAATGATTGCGTAGAGACGAAGCAATCACTTAATTTTGAAGTGGCGCGTTGCAATCGTGCAGACATCAAAGATTGCGTTGTCGTAAACCATTCATCAAATAAAGTGCCAACTCAAAAATTGCGTCGTCGTATTCACAGTGAGCTGCGCCGTGAGTCTCATGACGAATGCTATCGCAATTCATAGACAACCAACAATAATAATTTCAGTTGCCAATTTTTTTTTCAATTTAGCGGGCACAGCAGCGCAGCAGGGCAGCACTAGCTCCTCTGGATTTCGACACTAGCGCCACTCGCGGCTTTCAACACCCTTGGCTTCACACGGCCGATGGGGCATCGCCGCTATTTTGTCCACTTTTTTAGTTCTATAGTTCACTTAGCTCAGTCAAGTTGACTTAGTTCAGTTAGCTCTGTAAGCCGAGGTCACACTGCTTATTCGCGGCGAGAAGTTTGGGTATCGCCGTCTGGTGAAATTCTTTCACAAAACAGAGTGAGGATACTTCAACTTCATTTGCTGGTGCAAGCACGTGCAATTCCACGCTTCTATGCACTAGGGAAATTAAAACATAACCGCGGGGTTAGCACGTGCACTACCCATAGTGAAGAGACAAGCTGAACCCCTCGCGAGGTTTTCACCGCGAATACACCATCATACATACAGTCCGCATACTGAGATTCGAACGCGAGTCACGGCAAGGTCCGTGCTTCCGAATGCCGCATGGCAAGGAGTTCAAGGAGAAACTTGGCACGCGGCATTCGAACCACGGATATGGCGGTGACTCGTGTTGCCAGACTGTATTTTTTATCATGTATGAGCCGTGTGACCCCGGCTTTACGGAACTGGTCATATACTCCGTTCACCCTTAATTAAGCTGGGACTCCACCTAATAGACACTTTGCTATATTACTCAAGCATCAAGGAGAATGCAGGGATTGGTGTTCCACGCTCCGCACACGCACGCCTTCCCCGTATAAAAGATTCGAAGTAAATAGCCAAAATAAAGCATTGACGAACGCGCGTGCATGATGCCATTTGTTTTAGGTATTTGCCTTAAAAAGTTACCGGTGCTGCTGCGGCCACCACGTGCGGCGTGTGGAACACAAATCCCTGGCATTCTCCTTGTTGCTTGGGTAATATAGCAATAGGGTCTATTACAGTGTACTAGAATTACAGTGTACTAGAATACTTGGGTAGTGTTGGGACTGGAGGGGCTCGCCTGAAGCGCGTGGTATTGATCGCGACAGGTGTCGACACCGGCGCGTTATCCAGAAGGTGTGCGCATGCGCGGCTGCACGCGCGAAAATATGAATCTTTGGTGCCGCTTTGGTGGAGTGCATATAGGATTTCTGATACAGCTACGACCTGCCAGCGGTCGTACCACGGCATCAATTACGCTGCGGCACGATCGTTAGCAACATGCGCTTCAATGTATTGGACGGTACAAGCTACATTACCCTTCCTTTACATAAAAACAATTGCGACTTTAAAGAAGCGGATTGCAAGTTGTTTCAGCGTAGAATTAGTTGCGACTTTCAGTTTGTCGGATGGTGAGCATTTTAAATGAAATGCCCATTCCTTGGTCGCAAAGGCCGAACATTAGATATTTGAAAGGGATATCTAAAACTCGGAAGCAGTTTTTTTTTCCTATCTTATTTTATAATAGAACGAAACGGCACATACTAAAGTCCGAGTTTATTTTAGCATGTTTTAAATACCCCAGGTTAACTTCTCTGTCTTCTTTTCTGCCCGTCTCCTTTTCCTTGACCTTAATCAGCTCGCTTCACTTGTCACTCATTCTTGTGTTCATTTATGCGACGAACCACCCAAGCGACGGTCGCGAAGGGGTGAGAATCTTTTATTTCTTCATGGCTGCCACGACCATCCGAGGACCACCTGACGTTCACTTGTAAGAAATGGCTTATAAGCCGTGACAATTTTTATCACGCATTTTAACATTGTACTTAAGTCCAAAAACTGAGACAACGTGGGCTGAACAAGTAATGCTTTATAAGATTCAAAGAAGAAAAGAAGCAACTATTTCACATCATTTAGACCAGGAAACAACAGCACACGTAATTAAGGCAAGGCAAAAGTTGTACCGCACGGCATTGAAATACATGGTTACAATGTGCAGCGCATACATAGTTACAATGTGCAGCACATACATGGCCCTGAAGGTATACTTGGCATACCACATCAGGTAAGTTGTCGAAACAAATGAACACCGCCCTTTCGATGCTGATCTTGTTAGATTTCGGCTCAAGAGCAGTCTCCAAATAAGCAACACCGTCGAAGAAGGGAGCCTAGTGTGTCGCGATCGATGCCTTGTGGGATCACGGCAGAAGCTTCGCTGTTCACCACTGCATGGTGACAACGGGTCAAGCCTGGTTCAGACAGTTGCGTTTGACTGCGTTTGACTGCGTTGCGGCAGCGAGAAACCAGGACATCCCTGCTGCTTATATCGCGTGCCAAGATGATTCCTTGAATTGGATTCCACGCTTCATACGAAGCACAGATGTGCCGGTGACTCGCTTTCGGTTCTCGACGCAACGCAGTCAAACGCACTCAAACGCAAGTCTCTGAACCGGCCTTCAGTTTCCCGAGCGAGCCCCGAACGCTTTGCAACAATGGGCTCTGGTGAACTTGCCTTCCGCTACCTTTCCTCTCGTCCTGCGGGAAGGTCATCACTCAGGTCCTGGGGTACGCTTGGCAGCAGAGTCGGTACCGCGTCTGGCGTAAGCGCTGGGTGTCCACGAGGGATCCTCACTTCCTTTCCGCCGATGATGTGGACGTAGTCTCGAAGGATGAAGCGGGCTCGAAGTGCAGCTCGCAGACAGCGCTTGTTTCTTCAAGACGCTTGTCCGATAGCTGCAGATTCTTCCCCCAAAGATCTCTTTTGGCTCTGTCCTTTGAAACGCCGAAAAGGGACGCCGTTTTCACTACTTTCACTCGGGGAGAGAGAGAGAGAGAGAGAGAGAGAGAGAGAGAACATGTATTTATTTAATGAAAGGTTCACTCGTCTATGGGTTGGTATCCCTGAGGCGAGAGGGAAAAGGAATGTAGGGATTGATAGGAAAGGGTAAGTGACTATGTATAAATCTAGATGAAGTGATGGACCCCAGAGTCCCTGATGTAGCTGATCAGGGAGTCCAGGATTTCTTTTCTGTGCTGCGGCTGTCCCTTGGGGTGGGTCCAGTCTTCAAGCTTCGTGGGCCTTTTTTCGCTGGGTAGCGAGTCCCATGCCTCTACTCTAAAGTCTTCCAGGCCTTTGCAATCCCAGAGCACGTGTTTGGTCGTTGCCATGGTTCCCTCTGTGCATGTCTTGCACGTTGGGTCCTCGTGGTCTTTCAGTCCGAAGGATGCTTTTTTCGCCGGAGTTAGTGCCGTCCCTGTCCTGATTCGTCGTAACCGAACCGTCTCCCATCTAGTGTATCCTGGTGGTATCGGGTCTTCCTCTGTTAGTAGAAGACCCTTCAGGTACAGTTTCCTCCCTTCTTTGGCTTGCTCGGCCATTTCATCTGGGTCTATTGACATTTCGTCCGTCGTTTCTACTCGAGAGGTAAGGCCCGGCGCGGAGCTGGTGCTGCTAGCTGCCTCCGCTGCGGCCTGGTGAGCCCTCTCGTTCCCCGGGATATTGTTGTGTCCGGGTAGCCACTCGATCGTTATGTTGGAATCCAGCTTCCTGAGCTCCTCCGCAATATTCTTGATCTTCTTGACCGTTCTGCTTCTCGTTCTGCAGCTGCGGCAAGCTTTCAGTGCCGTCTGAGAGTCTGTGAAGATCCAGGCCCTGTTACCTGGGTCGATCCTTTCGCGGATATCTCTGGCTGCGGCTAAAATGGCCCGCAGTTCAGCCTCTTTAACCGAGGTCTGCGTTGGAAGCGTTTCTGACCAGGTCTTGTCCCTCGCAAGGTCGACAAAGGCTGCTGCGGCAGCCCCGTCGTGCTTCGCGGCATCCGTGTACCTTATCTCCTTACATTGAGTGTTCTCCGCGAGCCACTGGAGGTGTTTCTTGGCTGCGAAGTTTCTCTGTTTAGTTCCTTGTCCCTTGAATGCTGGCTTGTGATCAGTTATGCCTATGTCTTGCCATGGTGGAGAAGCCTCCTCGATCGGGGGCCTACCTTCCGTGGAGTATCCTAGGATTTCCAATAGTCTTCGCCCGTGTTTAGTTCTTTCAAGTCGTTGGAAATGTGCGATTTGTTGTGACTCTGCTTTCTCCTCTATTTTGTTCATTCCTGCATATTTCCTTAGTTCGTCGAGGGGTGTGTATCTCGGTAGTCCAGTTACCACTCTCATAGTTTGATTGTTCAGTCTTTCGAGTTGTTTCCACTGAGCCTTGGTGAGGTTCATCCAGTTGCAGCAGTAGAGCGCTCTGGATGTGAGGAGGGCTTCTGCCATGGTCCGGATTGCTTTTTCGTCCGCCCCCCACGATTTACTCGTTGTCCTACGAATAAGTTTCAGTGCCTGGTCCCATGCCTTCTTCAGTTCGGGTAGCCATTTGGTACTCCCAGCTGTTTCTTCAAATGTGACTCCAAGGATTTTTATGCTCGTACGTCGTTCTATTTCTTTTCCCATGAGTCGAAGTTGCGCTTGCTGTGCAATCCCTTTTCTGTGGTCCTTTGGTCTCGCAACGACCATGTATTGGGTTTTTTCAGGGGACGGCTCCATCCCGACTTCCTCCAAGTACTTTGCAACTTCGTCGATGCCTTGTTGCATTGTGAACTCCTGGTCTCCCAAGGAGCCTCCTTTTGTCCACAATGTGACATCATCCGCGTATATTGTGAACCCGAGGTTTTCGATGCGTCGCAGTCTCGTTGGTAAATCTGCCAATACCATGTTAAATAATGTGGGCGATATCACTGCCCCCTGTGGTACGCCTCTGTTGTTGAGTGTCTCCGGGCCCATTGTGTTCCCGATTTTCACCCTAAACCTTCTATTGGCCAGGAAGTCTTTGATGAATTTTAGTGCTCTACCTCTCAGTCCACATCTCTTAGCTCCTTCTTCCACGGCCCAGTGCGGTACGGCATCAAAGGCTTGTTTTATGTCAAGAGCAACTACAAGTCTTGGATCTATGCTCTTCTTGTCCGCCATCACGTCTTCGTATAGGAGCTTGAGACTGTCTGGTGTTCCCATGGCTTCTCTGAATCCTGTTTGCCTCGGGTCCAGCCTGTCGTACGTCTCGAGGTACCACTGTACCCTCTGCAGGACCATTTTCTCCAAGACTTTGCAGATGCTGGACGTTAGTGAAACTGGTCTGAAATTTTCGATCCTATCCTGCGTCTTTCCGGGTTTAGGTATTGGTATAACCCAAGAGATCTTCCAGGAGTCAGGGATCTTTCCTTTCTTCCATGTTTCGTTATATTTCTTCAACAGCTCTTCTTTGGCCTCGCCTGGGAGGTTACTAAGAGCCGTATATGTTATCCCGTCGGGTCCGGGTGCGCTTCCTTGTTTGGCTGAGTGGATGGCCTCAAGCAGCTCCCCCATGTTGAAAGGTTCGTCCATTCCCGGTTCCTTTGGTGGTTTTGCAGCCCAGCTCTTTGAGCGTTTTTTGCCTCCCTGTTTTGCCGCCGTGATGTGCGGGAAAAATATCTGAGCTGCTCTTACCGCCAGCTCCTCCTCCGTCATTTTCAGGCGAAGCGCAAGGTTCTGTGCTGCGTTCCGGCTCTTGCGTTTGTTCTTGTTCATCCCCCTGTAAGTGCGCCAAGCTTTTCCGAGACCGGT
The DNA here is from genome assembly GCA_037355805.1 of Ixodes ricinus. Taxonomy (NCBI): domain Eukaryota; kingdom Metazoa; phylum Arthropoda; class Arachnida; order Ixodida; family Ixodidae; genus Ixodes; species Ixodes ricinus. The sequence goes on along the minus strand of JAZHYW010024718.1, from coordinate 2,893 downwards.
ACGTGCGTTGAACGATGCGCAGTGGCTTCTCCATTTATGCCGGCATAGCTCTTTGGAGTATTTCATAGCCCTGGCGGTCGCTTTGTTGAGCTTGATCTTATGCCCCGTCGCCCTGCTTCTCCTGAATCTTGTTAACGCTTGCAGTCTACTGGCCCATAGGTTCAGAAGGTGGGTGTCCGGTGTCGGATCGCCTTGTTTAACATTAACTTGGGCTCTTGCCTCTTTCATCGCCTTGCAGATGCTTTCCTCGATGTCTTCGTGCCGCTCTAGGCTGCTTAGAATTAGCTCCCGGAATCCGTCCCATTTTATGATCGGTCGAAGCTCCTTATCTTTCTGCCCACTCGGGTGTGTAACTGTGATCTCGATGGGGTAGTGGTCGCTGCCCTGTGTGTCCCTCCTTGGTGTCCATCGGACCTCGAGGCGCTCCGTGGCCCACGTGAGATCTGGTGTAGTGTCCTTCTGGCGTTGTTGTTTGGCTAGTCGTGTCTTGACCCCTTGTTCATTGCAGAGTTCAAGTCCTGCTGTTTGCATGGCTGCGATGATGTCTCGGCCTTTCTTTGTGTTGGTGTCGTATCCCCATTCGCGGTGTTGTGCGTTAAAGTCCCCTCCGACGATCAGTGGGTCTCCATCCGCCAGCTCAGATAGCTTTCGGATCCATTCTGCCGTCTCTCCATCTTTTAGCGTGGTATTGGGCTTTATGTAGACAGATGCCACCACCAGTTTGAGTTTACCTCGCTTTAGTCGGACAGCAACTACCTCCCTCTTGTCCGAGCAGAGTGCAGTGGTGTCTAGCTGCGTCTGTGGTATGTTTTGGAGTACGCAAACTGCCACCCATCCCTTCTTTTCAATGGGATTCTTCTCCCTGTAGCTTGGCTTAGATTTGATGGTCGGAGTTAGGTAAACGTTGAAGCCGGTGATTGTCATGTCGGGTGTTTTAGTCTCCTGCAGCAGCAGAATTTCTGGTGGCGCATTTCTTTCGAAGCGGAGCTTGAGCTCCGCTGCTCTTGCCGAGAACGTGTTGCAATTCCACTGTAGGATCCGTGTCGGTGCCATCTTGGTCTGTCCGGGTTCGTTAGTTCTATCTGCTATGCTTAAGTTCAGCAATTTCCTTTTTAATCTCTCCGAGTACATGGAATACCATATTAAATCCCATTTCCATGTCTTTGTCGAATTTGCTGATTTTGGATTCTTGTTTCTCGAACCTTGCTTCGAGTGCTTGTACTTCCTTCCTCCAGTCTGGTTGTTCGGTGATCTTAGCCTTCGTGCGCTGGGCCCAATCTGGGATCCAGTTTGGGGCTGCCGTCTTCTCAGTACAGTCAACTGTTGCCTTTCCTGGGTTGGGAGGAATTTGAGTGACCTCCTGCTGTGTGTTTTGTTGGCCGCGAAGTTGGGGCTGTGAGGTCCCAGTTGCTTTGACTGCTGCCGCGTAACTTTCTCTCGGTAGCTTCGGCTGTGGTGGCTTTGCGGGCTGCTTCTTCTCTGGGATCTTCCTCTTAGGACAATTGTTGCTGGTTGCCACGTGGGCCCCACCGCAGTTCTTACACTGTGGATCTCTTGTGCACTCTTCCATCTCTTCTTCGTGGATGTGCCCGCATTGGTCGCATCTGCTCTCTTTGCTTGGGCATACGTCCGTTTTGTGTCCAATGTTGTGACAATTGAAGCAGACTATTGGTCTTGGACGGTACGGTTTCACGGTGAACACTTCGCGGCAGAACATGACTTTCTTTGGCAGCCAAGTTCCTTCAAAAGTGATCACCACAGCGTTGCCTTTCTTGCCCATAAGGCGGGCGTAGACTACTTTGGCCGTTCTGCATTCCAAGTCCGGTAGTAGCGTTTCGGGTGTCTCGTCGCTGTTATCACCGTGCAAGTAGATGACCCCGCGTACTTGATCGTTCCCCATTGCCTTGTATGGGCTTAAGGCGTACGAGTCTTCGCCTTTCGTGATCTCCGTGACTTTAAGGAGATTTTCGATTATCTCTTCATTCCGCGTTGTTAGCGCAATGGTGTTAGTCTTCGGCTGAATTTGAATTTTGTAGTCATCAGGACTGTTGATTCCCGTCTTTTCCACCGCTGTTTTTATATCTCGGGTCTTGAAGTCCTTGACATTCTTTTTGCATATCGCTTTTAGTACCACTGTCTGGGTTGACGTTGGACTTTCGCGCCTATCTTCCACAGATGATGTTCTCGGTATTTGGACCGTCGGACACCGGCGTTTTCGTCGGCGTTTACTTATATACATTTCAAACCCATCGTCTTCGGGGTTCTCCTCCAAGAGGGCGGTTCCTAAGCTGTTAGGCTTAGCTTGTTGTTCATGTGAAGTTGCGTTTTCTGGTTTCTGTAATTTCTGTAGCGGTGGAAATTGGGAAGTATCTTGAGAACTCACCTCTTCGGATTCCATGGCGTTCCTTTGCTGGCTTGCCATCCAGCCTGGGGTCAATGTCCCTTGTATGTAGCTGTGCAAGAGCGTGGTTATTAATTTGCCGATATCCTCTTTGGTGATTCCCAATTTTCCGAGGAGTCCAGCGTCAAGCTCGATGGCTGTGGTCCTGGTGGGTTCAGGCTGCTGCTGCGCTTTCACTTCGGCTTGTGGACCGCGCGTTCCCGAAGTCAGGGCTGCTGCGGTGTCCATCTTTTCTGGCTCCGAACTCGTCGAAATTGACCCCGTTGGTTGCAAAATCAGCGGGTGGAGCGTCGTCGAAGGTCCTTGGTGATCCATGACACCTTCATAAACGTGGCACTGTTTCGGGGGTGTCGGGACCCCTAACGATGCCACGGAGCGTTCAGGTTCGATCTTCAAGGCAGTTGGAAGTCCAAAAGCTATAGAAAGCGCCAAACTTTGAAAATTATCAGGAGCTGAAAATTCCGTGTTCCTTTGCCAGAGCACTTCGTCGTC